>AWOL01S0091802.1:0-13638 GCA_000715115.1 Nicotiana otophora | reverse complement strand
ACCCATTTGTTTCTACACTTTCCACCATAACTCTCATTCTCTCTCAAACGTCTCCTCTCTAACTCACCCCCAAATACCCCATTCTTCTTCAAGGTTCTTCACCTCCAATCCTCCCACTTCCATAACTCATTAAGGTAAGTTTTCTTTTCTCCTATCTTCTCTTTTATTAGTAATTAAGGTAGCTTTAGTTCATATCTCTAACCTTAGGTAGTGTTTCAATTTTCTTTTTGGTTAATATTCATCTATTAGCCGAAATGCTTGCATAAGCTTGTGGGATTTTCATTGTTCTTATGATTGTGGGTGATTGCTGGTGTGTTTTGATGGTGTTGGAATTAATTTATGTTGAAGCTAGGTGGGGGTGCCCAAGTGGCCGAAAATTGGTGAAGTTTTGTGTAAAATTATGCACTTTGTGCTGTTGTGGTTGTGGTGAGTGGTATTTTTGATGTGGTTGTATGATGATTCTAACCCACTTTGAATTGAAAGAAAAAGGTGAAAGGTATGCCCACAATGTATTTGTTGAAATTCCTTAGTGACATAAAATTGTGTAGTTTTACTAATTTTGAAGGGAAGTGCTTTGTGGGATGTGATGCTAGATGATAAGTGTGGGTGAAAGGTCATGTTCGTATGTTGTGAAATATTAATTTGTTAGCCCCAAGTTCTAATTGATTGACCACACCATACTAATGTGTTGCTAGATGCTAAATGGGGTGCCCGATTCATGCTAAGTACTTGTGTAGTGTTGTATTGTATCGTAAATTTGTTAGTAGTGGATTAGACTAATGTCTTATTCTTCTTTTCTTAATTACTAGTTTAGCTTTTTAAGTTTGTCTTTTACTCTAGTGTAGTCAGTGGTTATGTTGTTGTAAGGTTATGTTGGTGGTCGGGTGGGTTGTTGATTACTTATGGTGTGCTTTCAATGGGGTACTCTGAGTCCCCGATATACATTGTACTTGTAAACATGCCAATAACATAAGTGTGGGGTGGTTACCCCGTTTGGTCTTATTTTTTTTATTTTCAGTGTTGTGGCTAATGTTGTCCGTTTTGTGCAGGTACAATGTCTCGCCGTCCCAGCAAACATTCTCACACAGGTACCTCATAGGTTGCCTCTAGTAGCTGTTGAGGAGGTAGGCGGGCACCTCCCCCGCCCCAGTAGAGGAGGAAGAGGAGTGCATTGATCCTGATGCGGATGTAGTAACAGGATGCAAGTATGGCATTCAGGCTATGCCAACTCATACTCGAATGTGGTACCGGACCTTTGTTCCGGTAGTGAGTCCCGACCCGGAAGTTGGCATTGATGATGGTATGCTAGCCGGGAAATACACGGGGATTTACAACAACATCAGATACATGGGTTTTGAAAGCTTGTTCCGTCCCAGTGAGTCGGTGAATGTGATTATGGTTAAGGAGTTTTATGCTAACTGGCAACCTGAGGCCAGTTTAGATGCAGTGTATGAAGTGGAGGTGTGAGGCAAGATGATTCAATTTTCTTCTCGGGTAATAAATCAGATCATGGGATTCACGAAGCATTCACATAAGTTGTTCTTGAGGTTCCTGCGTCGGCCCCCTATCCTGATATTAGACGCCAGATGTGTGGCGCAGGGTCTCTTGCCACATGGACACGAGATGCTAATGAGTTCCACAAGGACATGAAGAAGTGAATTTCCAGCATCCCACTATAGTCGTTCTTAGTTTGATTAATGCAAAGATCATGCCTACATAAAACAACACTGATGTCTCCCGGTTAAAGGTGTGTCTCATATATGCTATCTTGACTCGGATGAAGTTTGATCAGGGTACGATTATGCTTGAGCACATGTCGCGAGTACGACCACATGGGACCCGCCGCCTATATTTGTCGAGTATGATCACGCGGCTTCTGAGGACCCACCATGTTGAGAAGGAGTTCCATTATGATCGGGAGATTCCGGTTTTGCTGCCTCTTAAGCCTTTTGATGTCACAGTTGTGACAAACCAACCTTCCCTCACTGATGTTCTTCCTGTAGATTAGAGATTTGTTCATGTTGAGGAGACATTGCAGCTACTATTTGCTGATATGTGCCTTCGTGCTACTCGAGGGGAGGTTGACTTGGCAGATCTATAGGAGGACTACCCCCTCTCTGCGGTCACGCAACAGTGGTTGGGCTTAGCCGCTGGATTACAGATGCCACCAGATGAGGACGCAAACTTTGTTTCCTCCGATGATGAAGAGTACTTGTGCACCTTTGAGGGTGTTGATGAGGAGTAGGCCACAGGCCCCAGGGAGTTACCTTTTCACTCTTGTTTTACTATTTTGCACTGGGGACAATGCAATTTCTTAAGTGTGGGTTGCTCCTATTGGATTGTATTTGTATTTGCCTTGTATTAGCCAGCTGGTTTTGTTTGATTTGTTTCTTGCTTTCTAAGACAATATGGTCTGTAATCATAACTCTGAATTCTAACGGCCTATAATAGTTAGTAATTTATTTTTTAGTTTCGACTATTCCTGACGATGGAATTCGTCGACTGACTTCTTACGGGATTTGAAGTCGAACGAGAAAAATACAAAAAAAATCAAAAAAAAATTTAAATCCAAAAATATGCCTTTTAGTTTACTTTCTTAAGTAGTGTAATAATTTACCCTTGTGTTTTTTGTTCCGCGGTTCTTTTCCAAAGGTTTCACTTGAACTAAGTGTAGTTAGTTTTTTGTTTTATAGGAATAAAGAATCTTGAGTCATAGTGCTAATTTGAAGCAATTTCCCTTGACTGCATATGCCTTGAGAATGGTAAGTGCCTTAGTTGTGACGCCTAGGCTCAGTTATTGACTCTTAGATAAGTGCCTTAAATTATTTGATCGTAACTCTGCTAAACTGCTTGGACTAGAGAGTCGGGAAATACCTGATCCTACATGAGTTATGTGCCAACGTGTGAGTGAGGTTTTTGTTGATATTCTATACATTTCATTGATGTCTAGAACTTGCCCCATGTGTTTGCAAAGAGAAATAGTAGTCTTGTTCAGTCTAGGAAGTGTTATAGGCATTTCTTTGTTGAGCCAATTATATGTCTATGACTCACCTAATTGTTATGTATCTTAGTTAACCCCTTTGAGCATGTAATCGTGTTTCTTTGGTAACTACATTACAAGCCTTACCTATTTGTTCGAATTGCCCATGTATTTGAACCTTTTACCTCTCGTGAGCACTTGAAATTATTATAAACTTTGTAAAAGTTGAAGTGTGGGGTGGTTGGTTTGGCTTTTGAGTGGAACTAGTGAAATAAGGAGAAAGGTGCACTAGTTTGTAGAAGTAAGAGCCACTTGAATTGAAAAAGAAAATAATAGTTGTATTGTTGTGAAAAACATATTCCTTGACAGTGGTAACTCTTGATGTAATTTTGCTTACAGACGTAGGGAGTTGACATATATTGATGTGAAGGTGGAGTTATGGTCGTACATAAGTGTAGGGTTTTGAATGGTTAATTGTATGTATTAAACGTGCTTAGGGAAGTGTAGTCACTACTATATCCAAATGTATACTACCCATCCCACATCCTATATTACAACCAATTAAAGTCCTACTTGATCCTTGACTGAATGAGCTAATTTAGTAGAGTATTACACTACAGGCAAGCATATGGTACGTTTTCCTGTGGCGCATCAATTTTATTTCTGAGAGTGAGTGAATTCTTTCTATCTTGAGTTCCTAATTTTTCTTGAATTTTATTATATATGGAACTACTCTCTATCGTTTGTGTGAGGGCACATGACTTGTGAAGGTAAGGTAAAGTCCTTGACCTCTGTGTTAGAGTAAGTGAACAAGTTGTGAAAAATGCGTGGTGCTTTTCAGTCGAGTCTTAAGGTCAGGATGTTATGATAGGGTGCTTAGTGGATTTTAAATATTCTTGGCATGATGTGTTACAAATGTTGTTTAACGAAAAGGTCGTCCCTAGGTGAAGTGCATTTTGAATGCTCGAGGACGAGCAATGGTCTAAGTGTGGGGTGTTGATGGTAGGTTAGAAACCTGTGCTTTAGCCGTAGTATTGCACTCTAGTTACTGCGTTTTACATGTGTTTGAGCTTAATTGATAGTAAATTACACTTATTACCTATTTTATGCCTTGTAGGAAATGATTCTGAGCTAATTAGGTAATTTGGAGCGAAATCGTAAAGTGAACACATGAATTTACTCTGAGATAAAGCCACTACCGCACCACATGGGGCGCAGTGAGGCAGTGCAAAAGTGGCCTGACAAGCAAAGTGCAAGCTCTTTGGATTTCCTCAATAGGGCGCCACATGGGGCGTCGCGGCGTGCGGCGCGGCTGTGTAAAATTGTCAGAGTGATTTCCAAGTTCGGCTAGGAAAGGGGAGTTCCGTCCGGGCTTGTTTCTACACGGTATGAATACACCAAAAACACTAATTTGGAGGGACTTTTAACCTATGGGATATTGGAGAACCAACCAAGGCAAGAAGACTCAAGAATTCATCAATATTACAACCTGCAATCGGTGCAATACGGGAGTTTGTATCAAATTATTAGAATTGATGTTTTCTTTGTCCTTAAACTTATTTGAGATTTATTACTCCATTGTTATGGATTAATTTATATTAGGGTGTTGATAGATACGGTGTTTAGATAACTTGATTAGGGATTCGATTCTTGATAATTGTTAGAATTAATTGATGGAGCTTTAATTTGCATTGTGAGTTATTTATTGTTTTGCTTAATCGAAAGAAGAGTTCGTTATTGAATTTCTTCACATCTTATGCTCTAGTTTAAATTCGTGATTCAAATAGGTAATCGAAAGAGCCTTATGCATTTTCAATCGAACTAGAAAATAGGGAAATATTCGGGAGAAGTTACCCTTTAGATCATAACCATCATTTGATTGTTGCAATTGTTTACCGTGCTTCAATTGAATTAATTACTGAATTAACATTTAATCGAAAAGGAACATTAACTTCAAGTGCAATCTGGTTATCGGTTGAATTCGTGAGAATCAACTGTATTATGAGTGAATTAACTCAAGAATTGGATCCCGAGTAAGTTATTTTTCACCTATCTAGTCATATACCTTTATCCCTCTCATTGATATTTCTTTGTTGCTCATCTGCTATATTTTGTGATCAACTGTTATTTGCTTAATTTTTAGTAGTTAACCGTACTTATAGTCATCAAATCAAGTGTTAATTTTCCTGGATAGTAATCAACTGGAGATTATTCGAACACTGTTTAAATCCAATCCCTGTGGAGACGATAAGTAATCTATATTATCTTTGACTAGTGAGCTATAATTTTGTGTTGTATTTTGCGCTCGTCATTCTGTTATCCGTTTGGTTTTCCTTTATTCAATTCTTCTAGAGCGTAGCATCTCTAGAATCGAGTCATCCCATGAGCAGCCATATTTTCTATCATTATTCCCTTTCCCTTCGACTGATCGGTCCACAGAACTGCCTTTTATTAATAAATACACTCCCTTTTGATGGTTCTGGCAGGCCATGGATGGTATTTTCGAAATATTACTAGCGTCTTTAGTTGCACAGTGATTAACGGGGCAGCCCAAGGAGTTGTCCTTCCTGCTTTAGTATTCCTAATGGTAACGATGGCCCCCTTTAAATCATAGTCCTCCTCCAAGGTAATCATTTTTCCCCTTGATTTTTGTGGTTTGGTAGAAAATTATGGCTTACATTTGGTGGGGATAGGGTGCATTGGATAGCTCCGCTTTTAATCAACATATCAATCTCGTGCTTCAGACCATACCAATCCTCACAGTCATGTCCTGGAACATCTGAATGGTAGGCACAACGCTTGCTTGCATCAAAGTACTTAGTGTGTTGGTTCGAGATTCTCCCTTCATCCGGGAATAGCAATTTGGCTCTTCTCAGCCTCTCAAATATCCAGTGTAATCATAGTATTGAACCTGAAATGGTTCATAAAATTATCAGCCATATATTTCCGTTCCCTCTAATTTTTGGGGTCCTGTCTAGTATACCAGATTAGTGCTTCCCCTGTCAGACTTCTTATGAATAACTTCATCCTTAACTTTTCATTCCTTCCCACTCCTACTAACTTAACACAATATTCCATCAAGTGGGTGCTAGGATCGCTCATCCCGTCAAAGATAACAAATTTCGAGGGTTTGTACCCTGTCGTCATATCAACGTGTCGGTGTATACAGAAATATTCATAATCTAAGCTCTCGCTCCCTCGAGCAACTTTTAGAGTCTTAATTTGTTCCCTCAGGACCCATAGTTGTTCAGACAGTGACTTATGTTCCTTAGATCTTGCTTCACTTTCTATTTCACCATACTGATGAATCTCATAAGGCATTCTGACCGTGATGAGCATGGTGAAAGCTGGTTCTGCTGCGGTGTATATGGGTGGAACATATTACTTATGGGTGGTGGTGTGTGCCGTAGGTATATACTAAGTATGAGTATTTGCGAAGGTCAAATTGTGATGAAGAGGAGTTTAGACCAGATTGATTTTGGTTGGTGGATTTTGCTGGGATTGAACATAGTTAGGAACATAAGATATGTGTATGGGAGGATTTGGTGGATTTGCGAGGGTAAATTGTGGTATGACCTGCGTTATGATGGGGTTTGTGGTATAAGTGATGGTAATTGGGGTATTGGTAGGCTGCCGGGTTGATGAAGGGAAAAGGTCGGAGATTGAATCTAATGATGGAAAATAGGTGGTTATGAAGCATCATTAGAGACTGATGTGCCTAGTCCAGAAATGGAAACGACTCCATTTCTTTCTCCACCCGGGCAACATATTCATCATTCCAAGTTACATCATGCCAAATGCTACAATAAGACCCTTCCGGGGCTTACAAAGATTTCATGTTCTTATAGGATTGCCCTTAGGGAATTTTAAAAGGGTACAAAATAGAAATCAACCAACAACTCAATAATCATCCCTGGAATCTCCTCCCAGACTCTCCTCATCTGGGTCTTCTTCAGGATCTTCCGCGAATTATTCCTCGAGATCCTCATGATGATACTATGGCTCCTCTTCTGGATCCTCCTCTGGTTTTTCTTGGGACTCAATCTGTATGTACTACACTTTGTAGTTGTCATCATCAGGTGGCGGTAGCATATGATCAACCGATCCTAGGACTACCTGTTGGTGCATGGTAGAGGTGACAAGGACTCGTGGTATACTTGCAAAGCTGCTCTGGAATCTTCCAACATGGCCGACCCTTCGCGAATAGACCTGGCTAGTTGATCTTCTTCATAAATCCACACAAGTACTCCTGCGTACACCATGCATTTTGTCCCATTCCCATCTTGATCAAATCACTCCACTCATCTTGAAGTCGTCTTACACTTGGAATTGGGATTTGTCCATTGTTGTTGTCCTCATATAAAGCCATCCGGGACCATATGGGTACAACTTGGACTAGACTGAACTGTCTCAGGACTCTCAGCTATGCATATGGTTGAATTCCTTCCAAATCCATAAGCTCAATGAAATATTTCTCTGGCCCCCTCACGATTGCTCTGGCGCTTAGCCAAGAAAGCTCAGAGTTGATGAAATCTCCATTTAGGTGAGTTAAAAATTCTCTCCATTCTTCTTGACCACGTGGTGTTCCCCAGTGCCTCATTCTCTCTTCGTGATTGTGGATCATATTGTTAATGTCGATGAAGTAATCGATGGTTGGATCTATTTGAAAGAAATGCTCCATAGTTCATATTTACAACAGCGGGTTGACGAGCGCAAAACACACAGTTAAATATGCTTGCTAGTCGAATATAGTATAATATAATATCGTATCCACAAGGATTGGAGTTAAACAATATTATTGTAGATCGTAGCTAGATTGCTATCCAAGATAATCAACAGTTTAGAATAATGTGATTTAAGACTATAATTACCTAAGAATCTAAAGCTAATTGATGAATGACAGTCGAAACAAAAGTAAGCAAGGAAGACATCAATGGGAGCAAATAGGGATTGACTGGATAGGTGTAAGATAAATGTCTGGGATTTAACTCTAGTTAATTCACTTATAATGTTCAAGTGAGTCTCTCGAATTCATTCAATTATTAGTTCAAACGTTTAGTAGAAACTCCTCTCTCGATTAAGTCTCAACCATACAATATGAACCAATTTAAGCTCGGTGAAAATATGCACGACTTCGTAGTGGATTAGTATCTAGGAGAACCTCTCTCGATTATCCTCCTAACAAGGTTTAATCAACAATTTAACTAGCCTCTTTCGATTACTAAGAAGAATTAATAAACTCAAACCACAAGATAATGCAAAGATATCACAAGTTATGCCTCTCTCGATTACATGAATATGTGAACATAGATGCAACAATTAAAACACCCAAAACAATTCAATGTATAAAAACTAGAGTTAATATCCATAAACAATTATCAATACACCAAATTCATCAATCCCTAAAGAGAACTACTCCATAGATATGGAGTAATTCATCACAAATATAAAGTAAAACATAAAATGATCCAAACTCTTGTCTTGAGTAAGGATTGAATGATGCATTCCTTGTGCTTTCGCTTTTCCACCTCCTTCTTAGACTTATTAGGTCTTAGATGTGTCAAAAGTCTAGAAAATAACGTTTTTCCATATATTTATACCAAGTAAGATCGGGCCCAAATGAAAGCACCTTCTCTTGTGCGAAATAGGACTAATACTCTGTAAACATTGCACAGGAGTGCCGCATGGGGTGATGTGCCACTCGCCACGTGGGGAATTAGTGGGAAAGTTCTAAGAGGTAAAATTTGTCAGGCAGCCGGATAATGTACAGGCGCGGGTGTACACTTTTCTCAGAGTCCTGCTTTTTGCTTTGATTTTGACATCCAGACATAGTATTCGACCCCTGAACGCGATCCCGACGTAATCCCTTAGACTTTTACTCAGACTTCAAAAATCCAAATAGCTCAAATTAGTTCCATACCATTTACGTAGCTCGGAATTATACTACAAGGCATAAAATACACAATTAGTGCAGAACACTAGCGATTAAAGCTCAAACTCAATTAAAGTGCAGTAAATTTGAGTGCAATAAGCGACTAAAACACGAGATTATAGCCTAGTGTCAACACCTTACATTTAAACCATTGCTCGTCCTCGAGCAATCAAACTACACTTTATAAAGACATGACCTTTTTAAACAACTCTCCTAACTCATTACACCAAGAATATTTAAAATAGATTAAGCACAATAATGTAACATCATAGCCTCAAAATTTGAATCAAAAGCACCACGCATTATTTAGAACCCACTCACTTACTCTAACATAGAGGTCAAGCATTACCTTTCCTTTATGAATCAAGTGCCCTCACTCAACAATAGAGAGTAGTTCCGCATACAATGAAATGAAGAACAATTAGGAACTCAAGATAGAAAGAATTCACTCACTCTCAGAAACAACATTCATATGCCACAAAAGATACACCATAGGCTTGCCCGTAGTGTACTACTTAACTAGTCGAGCCTACTCAGCCAAGGATCAAGTAGGACTTTAATAAGTTGTAATGTAGGTTGCGGGACGGGTAGGATACATTTAGATATAAGAGTGACTATACCTCCCTAAGGACTTTAATACATATAATTTAACATTCAAAACCACACACTTATGTCAAACCATACTCCACCTTTACATCACTATGCATTAACTCCCTACTTCTGTAAGCGCAATTACATAAAACATTACCACTGTCAAAGAATAATTGTACAACAATACAACATGTGTTTTCTTTATTCTTTCTTTTTCATTTCAAGTGGCTCTTACTTTTTCAATACATTGCACCTTTCTGGTTGTTTTATTAGTTCCACTGAAAAGCCAAACCAACAACCCCACACTTCATTTTTTACAAAGTAAATAACATATTTAAGTGCTCACGAGAGGTTTAAGGTTCAAATAGATAGTCAATTCAAAATAAATGGGTAAGGCTTGTAATGTGGTTGCCAATAAAACAAGATTACAGACTCAAAGGGGTTAACTAAGACACATACCAATGAGATGGGTAACATATATCACTGGCTCAACAAAGAACTGCCTATATCACTTCCAAGACTGAATAAACTACTATTTAACTTTGCAGACACACGGGGCAAGTTCTAGATATCAAATGCAATGCACAAAATAACACAAAATCTCAAACACAAATGGCAACCTAACTCACTCAGGATTGGACTATCAAGAAACTCTAGTCAAAGCAGTTAAGCAAAGTAAAGATCATACAATTTAAGGTACTTATACAAGAGTCAAAAACTGAGCCTAAGCGTCACACTAAGGCACTCACTATTCTCAAGGCATAATAAAGTTAAGAGATGTTACCTTCAATTCAATTCATAGAACGAGGTTTCCTACTATTCTACAAAACAAAAAACTAACTGCACCCGGTTCAAAAACATCTCTTGGAAAAGAACCGCGATACATGTCACGCCCCAACCTCGAGAGGCGCGACCGACGCTCAACCGAGTGAACCCGGCCGAGCAAGCTTGTTAGATACTTTCTACTCAACTCACCCATGATAAGAGAAGTCATGTTCTTATTAGCTAAACAGTAAAAGGACCATATACATAGACATTACTAAACCATTTCATTTTGCTACTTCCTGTTATGTTTCAAAGGTATACATTTTGTGATATAGTGGAACAAAAATCCAAAATACAACATAATTCGTTTGAACTTTCTAGTATCCATGTACAACCCACATAGCGTCTACGGAGCCTCTAAAGATACAAAAGTGAGTCAAGATGGTGCCAGCAACAAGGCCCCGGTTATACCTCAAAAGTCACCACAATATAAACAAAAGGTACAATACATGACCCCGGAATGAAATGGGGCTCACCGAGTCCGCTGAGATGAGGATACAGCACTATCTGTGATCAACATTGTCTGCTATGTAACCACCTGCATCCGTTTAAAGATGCAGCACCCCTGGCAAAAAGGACGCTAGTACCGTCGAATAGCACTAGTATGTAAAGCTAAACACCAACTCAATAGAATGAATAATAATACAAGAAGAACAGTCAAGAATTCAATAAGGGCTTCAAATAATATTAGAATAACAAGTTAAGGATCATATACGTTTTCAAGTCAATTTCCATATTATTAGGTTGGGTGATCTTTAGTATCAATATTCCACAATTCACAATACCTCTGTATTCTTACACGGAGTCCGATCTCGACCCGATCGGTTAGGTCATCTCATTTGAGACATTACCACAATTTCATAATAACTTTCCAGCACAGTACCACCATGTATGCAGCATGGCGTCCGATCATGGCCTGATCGGCTAGGCCATCTCATTTAAGACATCAACCTTTTTCACAATTTCATCCACAATACCATCATGTTCTTACCCGGAGTCCGATCTCGGCCCGATCGGCTAGGCCATCTCATTTGAGACATTACCTTTTTCAGTCAATCATCTCACATCGTACTTCTTTCATATACTTTCGATTCATTGGCACTAGTGATTACGATTACAAAGTTATTCTTGGCACTTGGCCGTATTTCATAGTTTCAGATCCCTTTTCCACATTTAATATCATTATCATTATCAACAACAATAAGACTTCCCATTCAAGACATTAAATTCACATATGAGCAATTTGGGAATCTTACACACATATAGGCTTTTCATACAATTTGGCATAACAACCTTTATTTTAATCTTGACATGAAGTCTTAACAGTTCTGACACATATTCCATATTTTTGAACACATCCTCAAATAACAAGATAACATAATGAAGCCTTTATAATAAATATTGAACTTACATCCTTCAACACAAATAAATTAGAAATCGCCAATTCTATAATGATGAAGAGCTTACTCCAATTACATGAACACTGTGGTGTTCGATTCTAAGGAGAAGGGGGTTTAGCTAACATACCTCAATTTAGCTTCTTAGACTCTAATATGATCCGGAATTCTTAGCAACTTCAATCTATTTTAGAAATATAACAAGTTGGACCAAAATTAGGAAGATGAACATGGTTTTAGCTCATTTGAGCATATTATCAAACACTATGTGTGCATCAATATTTTAAGGCCCTTTTTGTGAAACACTCCACCAACCCACACCCCATTCTTTTCTATCTTTAACTTACAAACTTCCCACATACCATAGGAACATATGCATGCAAGGTAAGAACTCCCATCCCCATGAATTACCTTACTAATGGCCCATTATTGTAATATTTTGAAATTAAGAGTTTGGGTGATAGAATCTTACCTCTTAGGAAGAAGACCTAGGTGACTCTCTTGATAATATTAAAGGTTTTAAGTGAGAATTGAAGAACAGCTTGATGAAGATCACTTCCACCCTCTAGGACCCTCTCTCTCACTCTAAAAATATCAGAAAATATGATCAAAATGGTCCATGGGATGTGTTTTAACGGAATAAGGTCGGGTTTAAAAACCCCAAAATTGAAGCTCCGGAACTGGTTTTGCGTTATGCAGTCCACGAAATGACTGCAAAAATAGGTGCCAGAACTGGAAAAAAGCTGACCTGGTTTGCGGTCACTATACGGCCCGTACACCTGTTCTGCGGTCGCATAATGCACCGTAGAACGGTTCTACGGTCACTCCACCAACCCACACCCCATTCTTTTCTATCTTTAACTTACAACCTTCCCACATACCATAGGAACATATGCATGCAAGGTAAGAACTCCCATCCCCATGAATTACCTTACTAATGGCCCATTATTGTAATATTTTGAAATTAAGAGTTTGGGTGATAGAATCCTACCTCTTAGGAAGAAGACCTAGGTGCCTCTCTTGATAATATTCAAGGTTTTAAGTGGGAATTGAAGAACAACTTGATGAAGATCACTTCCTCCCTCTGGGACCCTCTCTCTCACTCTAAAAATATCAAAAAATATGATCAAAATGGTCCATGGGATGTGTTTTAACGGAATAAGGTCGGGTTTAAAAACACCAAAATTAAAGCTCCGAAACGGTTTCTGCGGTCGCATATGTGACCGCATAGTATTTATGCAGTCCACACAATGACTGCAAAAATGGGTGCTAGAACTGGAAAAAAGCTGACCTGGTTTGCGATCACTATACGGCCCGCACACCTGTTCTGCGGTCGCATAATGCACCACAGAACAGTTTTGCGGTCACATAGTGCACCACAGAACGGTTCTGCGGTCACATAGTGCACCGCAGAACCTCCCTCCGAAAAATCCCAAGGCGGGATATGTGACAAGAATGCAGCCCGTGAAACGGTTATGCTGTCGCATAATGGCCGCGAAATTGGACATCAAAAATGCCCCAGATAGCTGCCCCACTTTGCAACTAGTCTGCTGTCCGCAGAGCGGTTCTGCGGCCGCAGAATGGGCCACAAAAATGCATACTTCTGCCGAACATTTTCCTTCAACTCCCAGTGCACTGTTCAATCCAAAATGTCTGAAACGCCTACTTTGGCATCACGGAATCCGGGTTTTTAGGAAAACATTTATGGGGCCTTACAACACAAAGAAAAACCAAGGGGGCATTATTACACTACCTAAAAAAAGAAAATATTTTTTTTTGTTTTTTCTTTGACTTTAATCCCTCAAGAAACCCGTCGAATGATATCCATCATCGGGAAAAGTCAAAAAAAATATATTTTTATGGTTTTTCTCATTTTTCTATCTCTCACTACTAAAACAATAAAACTAAATTAC
>AWOL01S0091800.1:0-23549 GCA_000715115.1 Nicotiana otophora | reverse complement strand
TATCTTTATCAAACAATTCACAATATATTCATATATATCAATTAATATTAATTAATCAAAGAATACAATTTACACAAGTAATACATGCTTTGAGTCCTAAACTACCCGGACTTTAGCATTAATAGTAGCTACGCATGAACTCTCATCACCTCGTGCGTACGTAGCCCCCACAATTAGCAACAATTATTTAATCTTAATCACCTATGAGGTAATTTCCCCTTCACAAGATTAGACAAGAGACTTACCTCGTCTTGTTCTAATTTAATCCACAATTATGCCTTTTCCACGATTATCCAACTCCGTCTAGCTCGAAGCTAGCCAAAATAATTCGATACAATCACTAAATATTGTAGAAATCAATTCTATAAGAAAATACTATATTTTTAAGAAAAGATCCCGCAATTAATTAAAACTTTGCCCGCGGGGCTCACATCTCGGAATCCGGTGAAAGTTATGAAATCCGACAACCCATTCAATTACGAGTCCAACCATACCAGTTTCACTCAAATCCGACTCTGAATCGATACCGAAATCTCAAAATTTCGTTTCTACGAGATTTCTAAACTTTTTCAAATTTCAATCTCAAAACACTAATTAAATTGTGAAAAAAATGATATACTTGTATATGTAGACCAAATCCGAGTTAGAATCACTTACCCCAATATTTTTCCCTTGAAAATCTGCCAAAAGTCGTCTCTGCTAAAGCTTAAGTTCGTCAAAAATGGCAAATGGGACGAATGCCCTCTTTTTATAAAACTGCCCAGCAGCCTTCAGAACTGGTCCTCGAACTGGGCCTCGATCGGGGCTTCGATCACAGGCTCGAGCCTGGACCTCGGTCATGGCCTCGATTAGGGCATCGAGGTTGGGCCTTCGATCATAGCCTTAATCATGGCATCAAGCTTAAGCCTTCGATCAGGGAATCGAGGTTGGGCCTTCGATCATAGCCTCAATCATGGCATCAAGCTTTAACCTTCGATCAGGACATCGAGCATGGGTCTCGATCCTAGCCCTCAAGCCTTACCTTCGATCATGCCCTCGAGCCTTGCCTTCGATCATGCCCTCGAGCCTTGCCTTCGATCGAGGCTTCGATACTGAGCCTCGTCCCTGGCTTCGACTCAGGCCTCGATCGTGCGCTCGATATCTGGGTTCGATCTGGAGCTCGATTTGAGGCTCGATCACTGCCCAGAATATGCAGCAGAAGAGAAAATTGCAGCAGCTTTTTAAGTCCAACTTTTGATCCGTTATCCATCCGAAACTCACCCGAGGCTCTCGGGACCTCAACCAAATATACCAATAAGTCCTAAAATACCATACGAACTTAGTCGAACCTCAAAATCACATCAAATAATGCTAAAATCATGAATCATACCCCAATTCAAGCTTAATGAAACTAAGAGTTTTCAACTTCAACATTCAATGTTGGAACCTATCAAATCAACTCCGATTGACCTCAAATTTTACACACAAGTCCTAAATTACATAATGGAGTTATAAAAATTTTCTAAATTGGATTTTGACTCCGGTATCAAAAAGTCAACTCCCCGGTCAAACTTTCAAACTTTAAATTCCTATTTTAGCCATTTCAAGCCTAATTTCACTACGAACTTTCAAATAAAATTCCGATCATGCTCCTAAGTCCAAAATGACCATACGGAGCTGTTGGAATCATCAAAATTCTATTCCGGGGTTGTTTATTTAAAATGTTGACTGAAGTCAAACTTAGCACTTTAAGGCCAACTTAAGGAACCAAGTATTCCGGTTTCACCTCAAACACTTCCAAATCCCGAACCAACCATCCCCGCAAGTCATAAATTATTACAAGCACCTACGAAAAATTTTATTTTAGGGAATGGGGTTCTAAAAGTTAAAATGACCGGTTGGGTCATTACAATTATACTACCGTTCAAAAAGAATGGCACACTTCTAATTTTGAAAATAATTAACTTTACGCTTCTCATTTTATATATCATTAATCAGAAGTTTTTATAACCACACAAATGTTATAGCATATTTAAAATCACGAGTTTCAAAAGTTTTATAACCACACAAATTGTTATGATTTTTGAGCATAATTTTTAAAATTATTCATTCTTTATTAAATCTCATGCCGATTAAAACTATGTTACATGAAGTAGATGTGGGATCCATCCCCATAAATGAAAGAAAGAAAAAGAAGGAAAGGGTCCATCCCCGTAAATGAAAGAAAGAAAAAGAAGGAAAGGGTCCATCCCCGTAAATGAAAGAAAGAAAAAGAAGGAAAGGGGTCCATCCCTATAAATGAAAGAAAGAAAAGTAAGAAAAGTGTGTGCAAATTGCCAAATATAATAGGCTTCAGAGAGTGAAGTTTCGGCTATAAAATGAGAGCTTCGGCTCTCATTTCTACACCCCAACAAAGAGAGAAAGAAAGAGTGAAGCATCATAGACATGGTATAAGAAAATAGTATGTGAAAAAAATAGAGAGTGAGCGATATTGTAGTGAGGTGGGATTATCAAAAAAGGGTTATTTCTTTTGAGTGTTGTAGTGGTCTTTGGAGTATTTTTACTCGGACCTACAAAGTATAAAATTTCTTACTATAGTGATATCAGTTGCTCGTATTTTTCAAGTTTATCTAATATAAAATCAACCACATATTTAAATTATGCATTGATATTTCAATGAAATTAAGCATCTATTATGAACCAAACGATCCCTAAACTAAAACCTTTTTTTATAATCTTATGAGCAGCAGTGGAATAGTTTAGTTTTTAATCTTTTGAATGTTAATCTAATAAGGTCCTTTGCTGATGAAGGTGTAAGGGCACATTTTCCGAAGTTTTCTTTTGCTAAATGAGAATCAGGGACACCGTACCAAAAAGGTTTTTTTTTACCCGCTTGATGCTTTTTTAACTATTATTTAAAAAAAATAGCATCATTTATTGTGTTTTTCATAAAGAGTACTTTTTTTTCATTATTAGCATTTATAAAAATTAAGCTCAATATTTAATAAGTTAACTGACTCACTAATCACAGGAAGTACTTTTTTTGTCCATCTCCATACTCCCTTTCCAACACTCATCTTCTTCCCTCCATTTTAAAAAATCTGATGCACAAGTGAATGCCACCTAAATTTAAGATGTATTGATTTATACGTTTTTTATACTTTGTATATCAAGTATTACTTTAATTCAAAATATATTTTTATGTATATATTTGTTGTATATTTATTTGTGAAGTGCCATCTTATTTTAAGATGTATTTTTAATGTATATTTTAAATATATTTTATATGCCAAGTGCCATTTTAATTCAGGATGTATTCTTTATGTATATTATTTTTGTATATTTATATGCCATCTTAATTAAATTTAAAATATATTTTTTTATGTATACTTCACATGTCTATGTGTCATCTTAATTGAAGATATATTTTTTATGTATATGTTTTTATATATTTTATATGTGTTAATTCAATGTATATTTTTTTTATATATATTAACATATATTATTATCGAATTAAGATTTTTATGTTAAGAAAGGAAAAAAGAAGGAAGAGAAAAACTTAAGAAAGATAATTAAAAAGAAAAAGAATGAAACAAATTTAAAAAATATATTAGTTTCGGCAGAAAATAAAATTAAGAAGATAGAAGAAAAAGAAGGAAAGCTAATAGATAAAGAGAAAAAGAATGTATGATTTTTGTACAGAGAATTATTGACTTTCCATTCAAATTGCTTATATTTAGGGATTAATAATTAAAATTCCTATTTTAATGGAACTGTGTACTACAAATATAAATATTTTCCTACCACAATTGTAATATTAGATTTCAGGCTAATTTGTTATATTTCTTTTAAAATGTGACAGTTGTGTAAAGTTCCCTACGCAAAAAGCACAGTTAAAAAATTGGAAAGCTCATCCAATTAATAACGTGCCACTTGGACTTTAGATGGTAGATTAGCTTTTGACGCTTAGATATAGCAGGTATGTTGACCTTGAGGTGCCTGTTATTCTCACTTTAAGAAAAAATAAAGATTTTTGGAATTTATGATAATAAACAAGTCAAAAGGGGCAAGAGTATTTATGTGATTATAAAAGCTTCTCATTAAGGGTAAAATTATAAGTTTGAACTAAATTATTATCAAATTTAGAAAGCGATCATTCTTTTTATAAAAAACAAATTCACATTAAAGTAAAGTAATTCCTTTCACAACCCAACGTGCAAGAAGAGTTAGTTTTATTAGATGTGGGACCACAAAGATCTTGCATCACTGTTGTGGTAATGGATGCCCTTAGCTTACCGGCTTCCTCTAAGGCTTTCATACATTATACATATCTTTAATTTAGAATTAGAAAGATTCAAAAGTTGTTTTTACTTTTCTTATACTTCGTCTTCAGTCAAACTAAATGTAACACCCGCAAAATATTTGTTAACTTAAATGTATCTTCATTTTGAGTGGCTCCACTAATTATCACAAATTGGTTATGTTAGGATCGGGAATCCGGATAGTTCAGAATTTAGCCAAACAATGTTATAATGCAAATAACAAAGACAATACAAATTGAAAATAACAACAATTAAAGCATATAAAGAAGGCGTCAATTTAACATTGTTCGGTCAGTATGACCTACGTCCACAAGCGGAGAAGAACAATTTTACTATAGCAATAAGAGTACAAAAGAGCGTACAAAATTAGAGTAAATACTCTAATTAATCCCAAATACCCCCGATAGAATAACCTCACAAGATCACTCCGAAGAAAAGGGGATCACACAAGTGTTTCCCAACACTCAACTCTCTTGCAAAATACTTTCAATTACTAAAAGAGGAGAATAAACAAGAAATGAACAACTCAAATCTTGTTTTGGTGTGTTTAAGAAAGGAGAGCAGCAGGAGTATTTATAGGAGAAATTGAACTAAGTCTTGCAAGTTTACAAAGGCAAGTTGCCAACTTGAAAGAGATCTCCACACTTATTCAAACTTGATGGCCGAGAATAAATCTCTGCCAAGCACACCTTTCTTATAGGCACATGCCTATTTGCCAACTAAGAATGAGTTGGATTTTACAATTAAAAACAATCATCATTTTCTTGTAATACCAATTAGGCCATATTTCAAATCTCCACCTTGGTCTAATTTTGACCAATATAGTAAATTTGTTTCACATTGTCCGCAAAAGCCTGAATAGGCAAAATCATTATTCATAAATACCAATCAAGTTCACGCAAAGCTTGAACTTGACAACTCGAAGAGGTTTTGTGAACATGTCAGCATGATTGTCTCTAGTGTTGATCTTCTGAACAAACAGTAATGGTTTCTCGGATGAAATGATACTTTATATTAATGTTCTTCGTCCTCTCATGATATATCTGATCTTTAGTGAAGTGAATGGCACTTTGACTATCAGAAAAATGGTAATACCACCTTGGTGTGAACTGAGTTCCGCATATAGACCCTTCAACCATAAGGCTTCTTTGATCGCCTCGGTTACTGCCATATATTCTCCTTCGGTAGTAGATAAAGCTACTACATGTTGTAATATATCTTTCCAACTAATAGCGCAATCACCAATGCAAAATACGTAGCCTGTCAGTGATCTTCTTTTGTCAAGATAACCTGCATAATCTGAGTCTACAAAACCAACCAAAGTGTTAGTATTTTTTCCAAATTCCAGATATGTGTTTGAAGTACCTCGCAAGTATCTGAGAATCTATTTCACAGCCTGCCAATATGATTTACCAAGGCAAGCCATATACCGGCTTACCACGCTCACTACTTGTAAAGTGTCTGGATATGTACAAACCATTGCATACATAATACTGCCGACTGTACTGGAATAAGGAAGTTGTGCCATGTACCTCTCTTCTTCCTCTGACTACGGGGACTGAGCAGCTGATAATTTAAAATGAGCAGCAAGAGGGGTACTAACTGGTTTAGCATCTTTCATGCCAAACCTCTCCAAAACTTTCTCCAAGTACTTCTTCTGGGTCCGGAATAGCCTGTTGGCTTTTCGACCTCTTTTGATCTCTATGCCAAGGATTTTCTTAGCTGCTCCCAAATTCACTTTTCAGCTGACTTTTCAAATTGTGAATTTCTGTTAAATCCTTAGCAGCAATGAGCATGTCATCAACATAAAGTAATAAGTACACAAATGAACCATCATTTAACTTCCGGAAGTAATACAACTATCATACATACTCCTCGAATAACCATGACCCAACATAAATGAATCAAACCTTTTGTACCATTGTCTTAGAGACTGCTTTAATCTGTATAAGGATTTCTTCAACAAGCAAACAAGATCTTCTTTTCTTTCAATTTCAAATCCTTCGGGTTGGTGCATGTATATTTGTTCCTCAAGTTCGCCATGTAAGAAAGTTGTCTTAACATCAAGTTGTTCTAATTCCAAATCATACATGGCAACAAAGGCAAGCAAGATACGAATAGAGCTATGTTTAACAACAAGTTAAAAAATATCATTAAAATCAACACCTTGTACCCGACTATAGCCCTTTGCAACTAATCATGCCTTATACCTCGTATCTTCAACCCCTAATATGCCATTCTTTTTCTTGAAGACCCATTTGCAACCAACAATTCTTTTTTTCCTGATGGCAGCGTCACAATAGACCAAGTACCATTCTTTTGAAGAGACTCAATTTCTTCATTCATTACAATCAGCCACTTGGTTAAGTCAGCACCAGAAATTTCTTCTGAATATTTTGATGGTTCTCCAATTTCTTCAGTTTCATGTGCAACTGAAAAAGCAAATACAACATAATCTTCAAACCTTAATGGTTGTTTACCTTCTCTTCTTGGTCTATGTTTGGCTATAGAATACTCCTATTCTTCTTGTTCAACTTCAGAAGTCTCAACTTCATGAATTTCAGCTTCTGGCTCAACTTCAGGAGTTTCAACTGTATTTTGCTCCAAAGTTGATAAGCTTGACTCAGAAGGAATGCCAATCTCAACCTACACCAGCTTCTATGTACTCTTTCCTTTATCTGTATTACAAGAACTAGAAGACACTTTTCTAGAATGTAACATAGATGATTCATCAAAGGTTACATCTCTGCTAATTATAAATTTTGGTGCAGTGGGATCAGGATACGATAGTCGGTATCCTTTCACCCCAAACGCATACCCAAGGGAAATGCACTTTTTAGCCCTTGGCTCTAATTTTCCATCATTTATATGCATGTATGCAGGGCCACCAAATATCTTTAAATCAGAATAATTAACAGGAGTACCTGACCACATTTCCTATGGAGTCTTAAAGTTCAAAGGTGCAGAAGGAGCTCGGTTGACAATATAACAAGCTGTAGAGATAGCTTCTGCCCAAAAGGCGTTTGTCAACCCAACATTTAAAATCATGAAACGAGCTCTTTCCAAAAGAGTTCTATTCATCCTTTCTGCCACACCATTTTTTTGAGGTGTCATTCTCACAGTACGATATCGAGCAATTCCTTCATTCTTGCAAAATTCATTGAATTCATCATTATAAAATTTCAAGCCATTATCTGTTCTAAGCCGCTTAACCTGTTTTCCTATTTGCTCTTCAATCAAAACTTTTCATTGTTTGAAATTTAAAACATCACTTTTATTTTTAAGCAAATAAACCCAAACTTTCCTTGAATAATTATAAATGAAAGTTAACATATACCTGGCACCACCTTTTGATGGGGTATGTGAAAGACCCCGAAGATCTGAATGAATATAATCCAAAGTACCTTTTGTTCTATGAGTCGATGGAGATTTAAAGCTGACTTTTTTCTGCCTCCCGAATACACAATATTCACAGAACTCCATATTTCCGATACTTTGGCCACATAAGAGACCTTATTTGCTGAGGATGGAAAGACCTTTTTCCACTCATATGCCCCAATCGCATATGCCACAATTTGGTAATGTCAGAATTTGATTTATATGATGTTGAAACTGCAGCAGCACCTGTAATAGTAGATCCCAATAGAGTATACAACGTACCGGATCTGCGTGCTTTCAAGATCACAAGAGCACTATGAGAAACTTTCAGAACTCCACCCTCACCTGTGTACTTGCACCCAAGAGATTCTAGAGTGCCCAAAGAGATGAGATTTTTCTTCAAGTCAGGAACATGTCTAACATCGGTGAGAGTTCTCACCACACCATCATGCATTTTGATTCGGACTGTACCTTTTCCAATAACTTTGCAGGCAGCATTGTTTTCCATCATGATAACCCCACCTCCAATAGATTCATATGTGGTAAATAAATCCCGATTGGGACACATATGATAAGAACAACCCGAATCTAAAATCCACTCATTGTTAGATTTGAAACTATTATTAGTTACTAAAAAAATAGTTCCCTCAGTCTCATCACCAGCTACACTTGCTTCAGCANTCCCAAAAGAGTATACAACGTACCAGATCTGCGTGCTTTCATGATCACAAGAGCACCATGAGAAATTTTCAGAACTCCACCTTCACCTGTGTACTTGCACCCAAGAGATTCTAGAGTGCCCAAAGAGATGAGATTTTTCTTCAAGTCAGGAACATGTCTAACATCGGTGAGAGTTCTCACCACACCATCATGCATTTTGATTCGGACTGTACCTTTTCCAATAACTTTGCAGGCAGCATTGTTTTCCATCATGATAACCCCACCTCCAATAGATTCATATGTGGTAAATAAATCCCGATTGGGACACATATGATAAGAACAACCCGAATCTAAAATCCACTCATTGTTAGATTTGAAACTATTATTAGTTACTAAAAAAATAGTTCCCTCAGTCTCATCACCAGCTACACTTGCTTCAGCAGTGTCAGTATTTTTGTGCTCATTTTTCTTTTGTGTATGCTTTTCTTTGTTTTTTAATTTAAAGCATTCAAAAATAATGTGACATTTCTTGTGACAATGTTTGCACATGACATTTCTGTATCTAAATTTTGACCTTGATTTAGGTCTCTCACTACTTGAATCTTTCTTATTTGATCTACCTCTTATGAACAAGCCTTCCCCTTGGTTCCCACTAGTTTTTCCAGTAATATCTCTATGTATTTATTCTTTTGATTTTAAAATAGATTTGATATCTTTATAAGAGATATTATCCTTTCCATAAAGCATAGTATCTCTTATATGTTTAAATGACTGGGGTAAGGAAACAAGGAATAACACAGCTTGATCCTCATCTTTGATTTTAGCATTTATGTTACTTAAATTCATAATAATAGAATCAAAAGTATCAAGATGCATAAGTATAGAGGTACCTTCAGCCATACGAAAAGTGTAGAATTTTTGCTTTAGGTAAAGACTGTTTTCTACTGTTCTTTTCATATATAGGGTTTTCAGCTTTTTCCATATGCCCTTGGCTGAGCTTTCTGCTGCAACTTCACGTAAAACCTCATTTGAGAGATTTAAAATAATACATGTTTTTGCCTATAATGGCAAACTCTTCGTCCGTCATTTTATCCGGTTTCTTCTCATTTCCTTGCAGTGCCAAATCTAAGCCATCCTTAATTAGGTTAGCTTCCATCTTTAATTTTCACATTCTGAAGTTTGCACTTCGGTCAAATTTCTCAACATAAGACTTTGTTCGAGTCATTTTGGCTATTTAAACTAACCCGGTTAGATCTGGATCTGATACTAATTCGTTAGGATTGGGAACCCGGGTTATGCGAAATTTAGCCATACAATGTTATAATGCTAATAACAAAGATAATGCAATTTGAAAACAACAACAATTAAAGCATATAAAGAAGACGCCAATTTAACGTGGTTCGGTCAGTGTGACTTACGTTCACAAGCGGAGAAGAGCAATTTCACTATAGTAATAAGAGTACAAAAGAGCGTACAAAATTAGAGTAAATACTCTAATTAATCCCAAATACCCCCGATAGAATAACCTTATAAGATCACTCCGAAGAAAAGGGGATCACACAAGTGTTTCCCAACACTCAACTCTCTTACAAAATACTCTCAATTACTAAAAGAGGAGAAGAAATAAGAAATGAAAAACTCAAATCTTGTTTTGGAGAGCATCATAAGTATTTATAGGAGAAATGGAACTAAGTCTTGCAAGTTTACAAAGGCAAGTTGCCAACTTGCAAGAGATCTCCACACTTATTCAAACTTGGTGGCCGAGAAGTCAGTAGTTGCTTTTCATGAGCTTAACCAAGAGAAACGCAACCATGCTTGCTTTTCAAAAATTCGTTTTGAAAGTATGATTTGTCTGTCTGGTCCATGTGTTAGGACAAGTGTGTGCTTGGCAGAATCGGTGGTCTTTGACCAGCCGTAAATATATATTATTTTGTAAAAAGCTGAAATTATTTAATAAGTGATTTTGTGGTGTGGTGTGGTATGATATGGCGTAGCCTCGTGCTATGGTGTTGGGGCGTTAGAAATTATTTCTTCGATGTCTTAATATATTTGATAGATTTGGGGCATTGTGTATGCTGACATGGACTTGTTGGGGTATTTGGTAAATTTTCTGCACTGTCGTTTATGACAAGTTCTTAGTGTATATTGTGATGAGATTTATAGTATTGTTGTTGAATAATTATTTAGACCTTATAGAGTAATTATATGGTAAAAGAATTTTCGTGCTTATTATTTCTGTGCTCGTTGTGTGTTTGTATTCTCTAACACTTGTTCCAGAGGTATTCAAAGTGGTGGGTCGAGGATCTTATTGGGTTATATTTACGTATAACTCACTCCTTACATGCATGTCTATGAAGATACTATTAGTAAAGATGAAGCTAGTAGCTGACAAGTTCGCTAGAGTTGATTCAGTTATTGAGGTAAGCCACCGCATTGTCTGTGGAGGTTGCCAAAAAGGTCTTTATCATTTATTCTAATGTCTTTTGTAATTCTCTTATATGCTTCATGGTCTAATGGGGATTTGGGCTAGAGTTTCAATTTGATATTTCGAGATATTGTTCGTAATGGTTATCAGATTATTTGAATACTCATTTAATTAATCAAATATTGCAAGTTAATGGATAAGATATGAAAGTATGGTTTGTCTGGCGGGTGGTGTTAGTTGGGTGTCAGTCACGTCTAGGGGGTAGTTTGGTACGTGACACTAAAACACATAAAATATAACAGATGGAGTATATTTGTAGCACCGCGTAAAATTTCGAAATACTTAAGCGCTATTAAGAAAGTTGATGTGTGCTAATTACATTATTTTGTGTGTAGAAGAGAACTATTAACTTGATGGATATTAATTGGATATGATAATAAGTGTACGAGATGTATTTGAAGTGATATAGGGCACAAGGAGAGCCCTTGGGACAAATCAAGTTGGAAATTATATGATAGACTAAAGTTCCAAATGAGTACGCACAAGACCTAACTTTGGACGAGCATATCTACATATATATAAGGAGTTATGTGATGTAACATCTATCAAATGAAAGATCTGCGAGTCTAGTTTCTAACGCTTCAAACTGTTTGTCATTGGATATTTCTACAAGACATTATGACCAAATTACCAAAGACAAGCAGAGGAGTGAACTGGGGATGTGAAGCATCCGGGGCTGCGTCCGAAAGAACGGCTGGCAGTGAAGTACTGTCATAGCATTCGGGTCCGTGTCCGAGCTTCAAAGAGGAGTGAACTGGGGATGCGAAGAATGGTTCTAATATCATTCTTATATCCCAATACTATATTTCATCATTATATCCTCAAGAACACAAAAATCACCAAAGTTATCATTTTTCAAGATTGATCTACTAGAGGTAATTCCAATGCTTCAAACTTGTTTATTATGAGTAGTTAGAAGTATTTGAAGTATTTGTTACAAGTTTTAATGGTTGAAAGATTGGATTATAAAACTCTAGTTCATGGAATGAATAGTACTTGCTAGTACTGTATTAGAGGCGCAAGGTAGTCGTACTTACTAGTACTGTATTAGAGCATGGATTGAAGGGTGGAATGTTAGAAGAGATTTCAATGGTAGAGTGAACATAAAAGAGTAAAATGCTAACTGTAATGATGTCGTAAGGGCGAAAAATAATGGCCCCTAGCAATATATGTTGCAGCTAGTAGCGAAGTGATACTTGGATACGAAAATGAACAAAGAAAGTTCCTATGAGTATAATCAATCTATCATATTGTCAGAATAATTAGCATATCGGCATAATGATGAAATAAAAGTCAACGTACGATGAATGATTGAAGTGGTAAAATAGAGAATTCGAATTGTGGGATAAATAGCTCGCAAAAGTAGGTGAGCATGTAAATAGTTCGAAAAAAATTTATCTAAAATTGCAGTTAACTCTCTGAGTGGTAGGTAAGAGTTTCAAATTTTATTTACTCCTAAGTGGGGGATCGTCTAAGTAAGCAGATATCACCTTTAAAGTGATGGTTTTAAAAAAAAGTTATAGTTACTAAAAACAAGACGAATGAGGTATTACCAGTAACCTTTATGATCAAAAGGGTACGATCAGCATGAAATGCTTGTACGATAATTACATACTCATTACGAGCAATAGTTACGATGTTCTGCATCAGGGATGTTAAAAGTTATGTATGATAGTCAAGGATTTAATGGGCAACTCGAATGTATTCCTACAACTTGGGGACATGTGCGATTTGAATTAAATTCAAGTATTGGCGGAGAACAAGGAAGTACTTTGAATTGTACCTGGGATTAAGTGGAATAAGAGGGTATTTTAATGTGTACACACTTAGCACGAAATGAAATAGAAAAGGGTAATGTAATGTGCATTCCTGAATGAAAAGTGTAAGGTACCACTCCTATTTCGTGGTAGCTATCATATTATTTTCTTAATTTATGCTAGTCGGGTATTAGCCAAAGTATTTAATTCTATTCTTTAGAGGCTCCATAGTTAGTTATGAAAAGTTATAGGGTAAGGCACCACTCCATGTTTATTTTACTTAGTCTCATTGTTATTATCATGGAAGGCGTCATGTGTGAATTTTGAAATTGAAAAATATTTTATCATTTAACTTGAAAATATATATGATTTTCAAGGAGCTTCCGCGATTAAATTGGTTTTCATGCATATAATTTGGGTGCATCACATAGTTTTTTTCGCTCGGGTCGGGTAGTGTACAATATTTGACTAGGTAAATTGTCGATGTCTTAAGAAATATCTTAAATTGCAGAACTACATAGTAAACAAAAGATGCATCTTATTCACCCATATATTTATTTTTATTTTAACAAATTAAATCTTATTCTACACTCAAGAATAAGATTTTATATTTTCTTAAATGTGATCACACATTTGATGAATTCAGTCAGCAGAGATATCGGCACATGCAAGAATATCCATAAGGAATTCCTCTCCATTCACATTGTCCAGAGGGATATCCTTCGTTTTTGCAATTTAACGAACAATGAGCTGGCTCATAGCATTGCCCATGAAATGTAGAACTAGATTTCTTGCAAATACCATTCTCCACTGCTTCAATATCTGCGCCAAAAAAAAAAAAAAAAAACTAACGTTTTTGCTTCACGAATTTTCTTACGCTGGGATCTCTATTATTACTGGTTGTTTCTTTTGCTTCGATTATCTTATTTATCTTGTTGTTATTACTGCTTTTTCTAAATGATAATAATCGCTGACAACACCAGTAATATATTCAAAATGAACTTGTTTTTAATAGCATCTTATACAAATCATTAGATTTAGATTTTGCCACTCTTTCTATGGTTTAAAAAATATAGAAACATAGAAACATTGAATATGACAATGGATTATAACGAATAGAGGGCATAATACATTATCTAAGGAAACCATTTCAATTTTTTTTCTATTTAATATTTGCTTATTTCCATTGACATATTAAAAACGTCCTCATCATAGTCACAAGTTCACTAAATAATTATAATTGTATTCTACAAGTCATTTAGACAAGTTAGGGGTAAGGTCCTCATACACATTATATCCTCTTCAGACTCTACTTATAGAATTATATGATGTTATTGTAATAGTACTTTAACATTTGTAGGAAGAAATAAATAAATAAATAAAAAAATAAATGTACACCTTTCCTAATAGCTTGAATTTCAGATGTGATTTATGGTCACTTAAGTCAACATACCACTAGAGAAAATTCTGGTTTCTCAACGTCCATTATTGAAAAGAATTTTAAGATGTTTGGTCCACATATAAAAAACAAGCTAAGATTTTTAGCCCGTGAGGAGACATGTTGTAGAATTAACATATATATACCATGAGAGCCCTGACATCCTGTGGGATTGTTACCTACATGTGCAAAGACCTTCTAGTCTTTGGCAACCAAGTTTGGCTCGGCTTGCAGCCCCATAGGCGGGAAATTCATTCGGAAACTATGTGGGGTGATACACTCTCCTCCACTTGAAATGACGACGACCGCGACGCCACAAAGTTTTAAGTAATTATGAACTTGATCTTTGAACGGCCATAGCTCCTCAAATTTTTCCCATGATACCTTCTCGGGTGGTTACCCCTTCCAACGGACATGAAATTGGGCGCTTGAATTGCCCCAACCTACGCCTTGTGCCACTAGGTGGTTGATAATGGCCTCGACTTCCTTGTCGACGACCGAAGGGGTTATGAAAACTTTTGGTCGGTTGGATTGACCCCGCTCCACATCACCCATGTCTCCAAAGGGTGCCTTTGACGGACTGACATACCCCGACTCAAGCAACTCTTCAAGTTGCTTCATAAAATCCTCCAACTTCGAAGGTGCCATGCGATATGGACCCATGGCTTGTGGCTTTTCCCACGGTATGAAGTGCTTATTCCCCTAAAGGACTTGTTGTTCACGTGGAGGCAAGGCTTCGTCAACCTTGTCCTCTTTAGTCTCTGTCCCGACTGCCAAAATTGTGGCTTCCTCTTCCTTGAAGCCTTTCACGATTTGCATCGGGGACAACTAACTAACAACTTGCAGCACCCGACTGTCGGAACCACACATGGACCCTTTTGGTCATAAATGTAGATCTGGTTGAGATTTGGGTAGATGAAAGCCTTCACTTCATCCCAATAGTCCAGCCCCAATACCAGATCGAACATATCCATGGGAGCGGTAAAGAAACTCACTCTTCCCTGCCAAGCTCCTAAGTTGAGTTGCACATTGCGTGCAACTCCGTATACATGTCTGGGGTTGGCGTTTACCGTCTTCAGCACGGAACTGCTAGGACTAACCGCAAGGCCAAGTGATTTAGCCTTTGCTTCGGACACAAAGTTGTGTGTCGCGCCGGTGTCCACCATGATACGAGAAGACTTTCCGTTCAATCTTGCATCCACAAACAGGGATCCTGGCTCCCTCGATCGGGGCTCCTTGCCCAGCATAGTGTTGCCTAACGAGTGAACCAGTTTGGCAATGTCATGCTTCCCGTGAGAAACTTGCTTCAAAGCAGGCTCTTTGGCTACTACCGCGCCCAGCATCATGTTTCCAAGATGAGCCATATCCTGATGTTGTTGAACTTCTTCAACAGCTTGTGCATCAGCTTGGACTCTCCCCTCCGTTTGCCTCCGCTCGGCCGCAATTAAGGCACCAAGTTTCTTCAAAGAAGGACAATCCTTGTATACATGACTAGGGTCCTTGTAAAGGTAACATGTTACACCTTGTACGTCCGAAGGTGACGTATAATAAATATGAGACTTGTTAATCATGATTTAAATGAGTTTAAAATCATAATATGACTATATTTGATGGTTGGACAAAACACATAAAGTTTGGGAAAAATCGGATTAAAGTTGCGAAAAAATCGACTAAGAATTTGCCGTATAACAGAGCTTTTTGAGAAATATATTTAGTATGATATATGAGGTCTTTTTGGGACATATTATATATCACATTGAAGGTCTTGAAATGTAGTTTCCAATGCTTTTAACCATTCATTCATATAATATCCGAATAAAAAGATATAAGCGTTGGAAAATGGATGAATCAGAGGGTGTCAAGCTAGCACCTTTTGACTTTTCAAAAGTTTGATAAATATGTTTTAACTCGTCTCTCTCTCTCTCTTCATTTTACATAGAATCAGACCAGAGACACCATAAAAGAATGGTCCTTGAGCTCTCTAATAGCTTCAAATAATAATAACATCCCGGGTACGAAATCGAGAAGCGATAACATCAGAACGATCCCTACAACGTAAGTATCACTATATCACCTCTCTTTTTCTTTGTAGTTTGAGTCTTGGAATGTATTTATTAGTTGACAAAAAATTTTAATTTCTGTATTTAAGCTTTAAAATATCAAGAAAATTTGCTAAATTCATTTGCTAATAGTTAGACCTCACGGGACGGTGATCGGAAGCCGTGAGTTCGAGTTATTTGAATTGTAGTGGACTATTTTGTGGGCTGTTTTGCATTGCTTTTGGGATGTATATTGTGCTGCTGATTTATGGAGTTTGGAAGGATAAAAATGGCGTGGAGAAACGCCACATGTGGTAGGGTAGTAGGTTGGTCGCTCGTCGTTGTAGTTGCAGGCTAATTGATAATTTGTTAATTGGGTGTATTATGGTATATTTGGGGGTTTTGTTGTATTGAAGGTCCCGGATTGTAATTAGGTTGGTTTTGAGTTGCTAATTGTATTATGTTTGTATCTCGCCTATAGTAGGCTTGAGGGAGCAGTAAAATCAGGGGAAATGCTGTCCGTTTTATTTTAGAATCGAGTTATCGTTTGAGATACGTAATTTACTACCGCCATCTAAATTGTACACGTATTTCTTTGCTATAGGGTTGGCGCTCTAGTTGTCATAAGCTTGTTGTTGAGTTGCATTGACGACTTGAGGTATGTTAAGGCTATCCCTTTTTTTTCTTTCTGGCATGATCCAAATGATACAAACGAAACGAGCAAAATACGCAACGTTCATAAATGATTCTATTCATAGAAATACTAGAGGTGTCTATATTCTTGCTTCCCCATGTGAATTATTATTATATCCTCTGTTCATGGGTCTCAGAAAAATACGTATTTGATAAAGTTTGTCCGAAAGGCATATTGACTTTATGATATTCGAGAAATCTTATTAATGCATTTCTATTGCATTTCATGCATTTATACATGTACATTGACCCATGACCAGAAGACATTATATACGCGTATATTATATGTATATGGGATATAGGAAAAGGTTAAGGCGTTATATACACACCACCACCTGATCAGTTGGTATATGTTGATGATTTTGCCCACAGTGGCCGAGATGATATGATGGGATGCCCTCAGAGGCTTGATGATGTTATGTACACCTATACCTATGCATGATACGATATTTACACGCACGTGCATGATATTATAAATGTTTCAGGATTCACAAAGTTATTTAGACTCACATGTGGAATTCTTTACCCTATGTTTTATCTATGTCTTTTATGTACTGATTTTCATGCTTTACATACTCAGTACATTATTCGTACTGATGTCTCTTTTTGCCTGGGGACGCTGCCTTTCATGTCCGCAAGTGCAAGTAGACAGGCTGACGGTCCCCCTTCTTAGGATCCTTGATCAGCGAGAGTTGGTGTGCTCCATTTGCTCCAGAGCTGCTTTGAGTTTTGGTATGGTGTGCTTACATATATATATATATGGGTACGACGGGGCCCAGTCTCTTTTTTATACAGTTGTACACTCTATTAGAGGTCTGTAGACAGTCATGTATAGTTATATAGTATGTGGCCTTATCGGCTCGCCCTAAAGTATGTATATGTATGTATATATGTCTTTTGGGCCTGGTTTCCCACGTAGGTTGTTCATATGAATTAATAGTTTATTTCCAGACGTTATGCATGACCTACACTTATTTCATATTTATATCTTAGACGAATGCTTATGAGTGCTCGATAGGTAGAACTCGGGCACTCGTCATGGCCAATCGGTTTGGGTCGTGACAAAAGTGGTATCAGAGCAGTTCTGTCCTAGGGTTGTCTACAGACCGTGTCTAGTAGAGTTTTGTTTATGGGTGTGTTATGCACCACACTTATAGACAGGAGGCTACAAGATATTTAGGATGGTTACTCTTCTTTCTTATCTTAGATCGTGCGATACAAGAATTCATTTTCCTAACGACATGTTATGTTTTCAGCGATGCCCAAGAAGGCTACAGCCGCCCAGAAGGGCAAGTCCGTGGATGATGAGACTACAAGTAGAGCGCCACGAGTTACCAGGTCTCGGGCAGAGTCGCATAGTGAGACTCCATCTCAGACTTCACATACCCTGCCCTTTCCAGAGGAGATCCAAGGGGCACCAGCTCCAGCACTCGCTCCAATACCTCCAGCTCCTCATCCAGATGTACCGGGTGAGGAGATGAGAGATGTTATTTAGTTATTGACTCGGTTAGTGGCCGCACAAGCTCGACGTTAGGAGGTTGGTATTGTTCATGCAGATAGGGCCATTAGCGCGAGGGTTCGTGATTTCATTAATTTGGACCCTCCGATATTAACTGGAGCAGATCCAAATGAGGACCCTGAGGTATTTATCGATAGGATGCAGAGAACTTTGAGGGTAATGAAGGCCAATGCGACTGAGTCAGTTGAGCTAGCTTCATATAGACTTCGGGATGTTGCAATTAATTGGTACGAGTCTTGGGAGTTGTCAAGAGGCAAGGATGCCCTTCCAGCAGTATGGCAGGATTTTACAAAGGCTTTGATTCATCATTATTTGCCACCAGAGCTTAGACGGGCCAGAGTTGATAGGTTCTTGACCCTTCGACAAGGTAATATGAGTGTTCGGGATTACAGCCTTCAGTTTGATTCTTTGGCGAGGTATGCTCCCACTATTGTAGCTAAGATGGAGGATCGGGTTCACCAGTTCATGATGGGATTAGAGCCACACCTGCTCAATGACTGTATGTCGGTCTCACTTCATCCAGGCATTGATATTTCTCATATTTAGGTATACGCTCAGGGTGTAGAGGAGCGTAAGCAGAAGCAGAGGGCTGATCGTGAGCATGATAGGGGCTAGAGTAAGAGAGCTAGATATTCAGGTCCTTCTGGTGAGTTTCGAGGTGGTCAGAGACAGCAATACCCGAGGTATCCAGCTCAGCCATCAGCTAGTGCACCCCCTTAGTTTTCTGGTAGGAGATTTGATCGTTCCACATATTCAGGGCTCAGTCAGAGTTCCATGGCCTCTCGTTCTCAGTATAGGGGTGAGTCAAGTCAGATGAGGCCACCCTTGCCACGATGTGCTCAGTGTGGTAAGCATCATGTTGGGCAGTGTCTCGTGGGTTAGGTGTTTGTTATACTTGTGGTTATCCAGGCCACGTTATGAGAGATTGTCCGACGAGAGGTAGTGCAGGTATAATTCAGTCAACGAGATTTATAGCTGGTTCGTCATCATCAGTACGCCCCCCTGGGCAAGAATCACAGGCACCAGTCGGTAGTGGTAGAGGCAGAAGTGGAGCATCTAGCTCGAGCGATCCTCATAACCGCATTTATGCATTAGCGGGTCGACAGGATCAGGAGTCGTCACCTGATGTTGTTACAGGTATATTATCAGTCTCTTCATATGATGTATATCCATTGATTGATCCAGGTTCCACTTTATCGTATGTCACTCCGTTGGTTGCTAGTAAGTTTGGGATAGAACCTGAGTTGATTAAACCTTCTGAGGTGTCTACACCTGTTGGGGATCCAGTGATAGCTAGACGGGTATATAGAGATTGTATAGTAGGAGTTCTTAGTCGTTTTACAGTAGCGGACCTGATTGAGCTAGATATGGTAGAATTTGATGTTATAATGGGTATGGATTGGTTGGCTTCTTGTTATGCTAATGTTGATTGTAGATCAAAGATAGTTCGGTTCACGTTTCCAGGGGATCCAGTTCTAGAGTAGAAAGGTAATACTGCATCGCCGAGAGGTAGGTTTATTTCCTATCTTAAGGCAAGGAAAATGATCAGAAAGGGCTATATTTATAACTTAGTTTGGGTACAGGATGTGAAAGTAGAGTCACCGACCCTTCAACCTATTCCGGTGGTTAATGAGTTTCCCGATGAGCTTCTAGGCCTTCCGCCAGAGCGGGAGATTGAGTTTGCTATTGACACATTACCAGATACTCAGCCGATATCTATTCCTCCTTATAGAATGGCACCTGCAGAGCTGAGAGAGTTGAAAGAACAACTGAGGGATCTGCTTGAAAAAAGCTTTATCAGACCCAGTACATCACCATGGGGAGCACCTGTGTTATGTGTGAGAAAGAAAGATGGTTTCTTGCGGATGTGTATTGATTACAGACAGTTTAATAAGGCGATGATCAAGAATAAGTACCTATTCCCGAGGATTGATGATTTATTTGATCAGTTGCAGGGTGCCAGGTGTTTCTCAAAGATAGACTTGAGGTCGGGGTACCATCAGGTAAGGGTTAGAGAGAAGGATATTCCGAAGACAGCATTCAAGACCAGATACAGACACTTTGAGTTTCGTGTTATGTTATTCGGTTTGACTAATGCCCCAACGGTATTCATGGACTTGATGAACCGTGTGTTCAGACCCTTTCTAGATCTGTTCGTGATTGTATTTATAGATGATATTTTGGTTTATTCTCGTTCAGAGGTTGAACATGTAGATCATTTGCATTCTGTGCTTAGAGGTCTACAAGAAAGGAAGTTGTATGCAAAGTTCTCTAAATATGAATTCTGGTTGAATTCTGTAGCCTTCCTTGGTCATATTATTTCGGGTGAGGGTATCCGGGTCGATACATAGAAGATTGAGGCAGTGAAGACTTGGCCTAGACCCACGACACCGACAGAGGTTCGTAGCTTCCTGGGTTTGGAAGGTTATTACAGGAGATTTGTAGAGGGGTTTTCTTCCCTTTTAGCACTATTGACAAAGTTGACTCAGAAGGCAACCAAGTTTTAGTGGACTGATGCTTATGAGCGGAGTTTCCAGGCATTGAAGGACAGATTGACTTCAACACCGGTTCTGACACTTCCAGAAGGGACCGATGGTTATGCTATCTATTGTGATGCTTCGGGCATTGGATTGGGTTATGTATTGATGCAGCATGGTAAGGTTATCGCTTATGCTTCTAGACAACTAAGAAACCACGAGAAGAATTACCCCACCCACGATTTAGAGTTAGCCGCAGTGATTCATGCACTAAAGATGTGGAGGCACTATTTGTATGGCATTCACGTTGATATCTATACGGACCATAAGAGCCTTCAGTATATATTCAAGCAAAAGGAATTGAATTTACGTCAGAGGCGATGGTTGGAGCTACTAAAAGACTATGATGTTGATATTTTGTACCATCCAGGAAAGGCGAATGTAGTAGCTGACGCCCTCGGTCATAGATCTATGGGTAGCTTATCATATTTACAGCCAGAGAAGAGTGAGATAACTTATGAGATTCATCAACTAGCTAAACTTGGAGTTCGATTATTAGATTCAGGTGGTACCGGAGTTACTATTTAGGACATGACAACATCCTCTCTAGTAACTAAAGTGAAGGAATACCAATATGAAGATCCTGTGCTAGCTCACTATAGATATACAACCCCTCAAAAGGAGAATACACCATTGGAGATTACAGGAGATGGAGTCCTCAGATATCGAGGTCGATTATGTGTTCCTAATGTAGCAGGGTTGCGTCAGCAGGTTATGGAAGAAGCTCACTATTCTCGTTATTCCATTCATCCAGGAGAGACGAAGATGTATCATGATATCAGGGGAATATACTGGTGGGACGGAATGAAAAAGGATATAGCAGAGTTTGTTGCTTAGTACCCAAATTATCAGCAGGTTAAGATTGAGCATCCGAAACCCGGTGGATTATTGCAGGCTATAGAGATTCCGAATTGGAAATGGGAAGTGATTAACATGGATTTCATCATAGGCTTACCTCGTACCCAGCGTAAGTTCAATTCTATATGGGTTATTATTGAGAGACTTGCAAAATCGGTCCATTTTCTGCCTGTCAGGACTATGTATTCATCAAAGGATTATGCAAGGATTTACATTAAGGAGATAGTACGACTTCATGGTGTCCCTATATCTATTATCTCAGATAGAGGTGCTCAATTTACAGCTAATTTCTGGAGGTCCTTCCAAAAAGGATTGGGGACTCAAATAATTCTTAGTACAGCATTTCATCCCCAAACAGACGGTCAGGATGAGCGTACTATTCATACACTGGAGGATATGCTACGGGCTTGTGTGATGGACTTCAGGGGTAACTGGGATGATCATCTTCCACTTATTGAGTTCGCATATAATAATAGTTATCATTCCAGCATTCAGATGGCTCCATATGAAGCTCTTTACGGACGAAAGTGTAGGTCACCTATCGGATGGTTCGAGGTTGGGGAAACTAAGTTAGTAGTACCAGAGTTAGTACAACATGCAGTTGAGAAGATTAAGCTTATACGGGAAAGGCTATTAGCATCTCAGAGTCGTCAGAAGTCATATGCAGATAATCGACGACGACACTTGGAGTTTTAGGTAGATGACTGGGTATTCCTAAAGGTATCACCGATGAAAGGCGTTATGAGATTTGGTAAGACAGGAAAGCTTAGCCCTCGGTACATTGGACCTTATAAGATCATACGCAGAGTAGGCTAGGTAGCATATGAGTTAGACTTGCCTTCCAACTTGGATTCAGTACATCCAGTTTTTCACGTGTCTATGCTCCGCAAGTGTATTGGATATATTTCTAGAGTCGTTCCAGTTGATGATATTCAGGTCACAGAGCATCTATCATATGAGGAAGCTCCCATTGCTATACTAGATAGACAAGTTCGGAGATTGAGAACTAAAGACGTACCTTCGGTTAAAGTACTTTGGAGGAATAATAATGTGGAGGAGATGACTTGGGAAGCTGAAGAAGACATGAAGTCTAGGTATCCTCACTTGTTTCCGCTTCCGAAGGAGGATCGGACTGAGACATCACAGCCTTAGGTACATATATGGTATTTGATTCTTATGTTAGTTATTGTCATTGGTTGTGTGAGACCATTGGTGTTATTTATGATTGTGGATCTGTGTGGCTTTGTATTGTTGGGTTTCTATCTAAAATGTTGGTAGTGATACCATTACAGAGGAGAGTCTGCCAAAACTTTTATAAATCTCTAGGAGTTTAAAATTCGAGGACGAATGTTTCTAAGGAGGGAAGATTGTTACACCCTGTACGTCCGAAGGTGATGTATAATGAATATGAGACTTGTTAATCATGATTTAAATGAGTTTAAATTCATAATATAACTATTTTATGGTTGGACAAAACACATAAAGTTTGATAAAAATCGGATTAAAGTTGCGGAAAACCCGACTAAGAATTTGCCTTATAACAGAGCTTTTTGAGAAATACATTTCGTATGCTATATGAAGTATTTTTCGGACATATTATATACCAAATTGAAGGTCTTGGAATTTCGTTTTCAATGCTCTTAACCGTTTGTTCATATGATATCCGGATCAAAAGATATAAGCGTTAGAAAATGGACGAAGCAGAGGGTGCCAAACTAGCACCTTTTGACTTTTCAAAAGTTTGATAAATATGTTTTAACTCGTCTCTCTCTCTCTCTCTTCATTTTACATATAATCTGACCAGAGACACCATAAAAGAATTGTTACACCCTATATTTTTTTTTTTGTACGTAAAACTGCGTCGTGAGCAAACTAGTGTAGCAA
>AWOL01S0091782.1:4699-16243 GCA_000715115.1 Nicotiana otophora | reverse complement strand
CAGTTCAAAGAAACAACTTTTTTGAAAAAACATGTAACATGTCAAATAAAAATATTTGGTTTTTTGAAGTAATTGCATAACCAAATAAATCTTCACAGCAGAAAGGCACCTAATATGCTGGAATTCATTTTTTTGCTTGGTCAAACTGGAAAACAAATCCCCAAACTTTTANTCCCCAAACTTTTGTGAAAAATCTTAAAAGCATTATACTTCTATACACTTCTAACTGAAAGTATTATGTTTCCAAGAATCATATACATCCAATACTCCAGGAAATCAACCAGGAATCTTATCAATATAGTACTTTAAGAGGTTGAACCTACACAAGAGATTGTGAGTCTGTACAGCATAGACAGTAATTTTTTGAAAGTAAAACAGCAAATGTATTAAAAATACATATAAAGTTGCATGATTTCTCCATAATAATAGCAAAGTTTGTATCTTTTATCCAAAACAAGAATAGCAAAGTTTGAATCTTTTATCCAAAACAAGAATAGCAAAGGTTGCATGACTGCATCTTTTATCCAAGAAATAATTCCTAATGCCCAAATACCAACTCAGAATTTCCCCGGTGCACAAAGCATCCCGGGTGCGGGGAAGGGCCGCACCCCAAGATGTGCGATGTAGACAGACTACCCTTATGCAACCATTAATGGCTGATTCCATGGCTCGAACCCGGACAACTTGACCGTTGCTCCAAGGCTATCCTTCTAAACTCAAAATTTCCCCAAATATCAAAAATCAATAAAGGAGTTTTTTTAAAAAAAAAATCTTGTANGCAGTTCAAAGAAACAACTTTTTTGAAAAAACATGTAACATGTCAAATAAAAATATTTGGTTTTCTGAAGTATTGCATAACCAAATAAATCTTCACAGCAGAAAGGCACCTAATATGCTGGAATTCATTTTTTTGCTTGGTCAAACTGGAAAACAAATCCCCAAACTTTTGTGAAAAATCTTAAAAGCATTATACTTCTATACACTTCTAACTGAAAGTATTATGTTTCCAAGAATCATATACATCCAATACTCCAGGAAATCAACCAGGAATCTTATCAATATAGTACTTTAAGAGGTTGAACCTACACAAAAGATTGTGAGTCTGTACAGCATAGACAGTAATTTTTTGAAAGTAAAACAGCAAATGTATTAAAAATACATATAAAGTTGCAAAGCTGAAATCTTTTCTCCATAATAATAGCAAAGTTTGTATCTTTTATCCAAAACAAGAATAGCAAAGTTTGAATCTTTTATCCAAAACAAGAATAGCAAAGGTTGCATGACTGCATCTTTTATCCAAGAAATAATTCCTAATGCCCAAATACCAACTCAGAATTTCCCCAATGCACAAAGCATCCCGGGTGCGGGGAAGGGCCGCACCCCAAGATGTGCGATGTAGACAGACTACCCTTATGCAACCATTAATGGCTGATTCCATGGCTCGAACCCGGACAACTTGACCGTTGCTTCTATCCTTCTAAACTCAAAATTTCCCCAAATATCAAAAATCAATAAAGGAGTTTTTTTATAAAAAAAATCTTGTAAAAAATTTTTAAAAAAAAGGCTCACATTTTTGTCACAACTTCGTCTCAATTCCAAACAAAATAGGGTCAGCTATATGCTTCGAGAAATATACCTATAAAATTGCAAAGCTAGCATTTTTTCTACACAACAATAGCAAAGTTTGCATCTTTTATTCAAGAAATAACAAATAGAACAAAAGAGAGTCAATTTTTTAAAAATTCTTATCGAAAAAAAGGTAAAGAGGCTTACATTTTTGTCACAACCAGGAATAGCAATATTCCCATCATACCACTGAGCAGACATAACAGTTTCAATACTATCAGCAATCAAATCTCTTGACTGCAAACTAAAACACATGCCACGTGTCCCCATACTAATAGCATCACTAACACCAATAGTATTAAACCTAAACCCAACCATATTAGCTTCTTGAACCCCTTCTTTTACAGCTTCAGCTAATTTCAACAAATGCATATTACATGTATTTCCTTCATACCATACTGAGGAAATTCCTATCTGGGGTTTACTCATATCCTCATCAGTTAATCCTACACCATATAGAATTGCTTGCGACCCACCTTGGGATTTTGGTTCAGTTATACGGCTACTGTATTTGTTGAGTTTTTGAGTGGTGGTTTGTGGGGGTGTTGGGGTGGTGGTGGTGGTGGCTTTGATGGTGAAGGTGGGTGCTTTCTTTAAGTGGGGCCTACATTTAGGGAAAAGGGTGGTGGTGGAGGTGGTGGAGGTAGGGTGGTAGGTGGGTGGGGAAAGTAATTGAGCTTGCATTGCGGCGGCGGAGGGAGGAGGAGGAGGAGAGTGAAGGGGTTTTACTGTATCAAGGTTTAAATTTGAGAAAGGGTAGAAGTATACGACAAATATAGAGATATGTCTAAGGGATTGTGTCTTAATCTTGGACTCTTGATTTAGATAGGAATGAAAAGAGTAAAGGTAGAGAAGGGAAAATTGATAAGAAATACCGAAATTGGAGGCATATTCACTTATTCAGTGTTATTGGTATCTTTACTAAATCGACTATAACATGTTTTTTTAAAATTAAAAAAATTAGGACAAAATGTAAAATTAATTGGTTCCTCAAAAGTAATTATAATGACTAGCCAAAAAGTGAATAAATATATATTTTTTATATACTAATATCTATGAACGTACGATATACGTTAATAATGGCACGTAATAATTTAAATATTTATTTATATAAAGAAATAATAAAATTTAATTAATGAGAGAAAGTTTATGTATAAATATACAACAATCATCTAAATGTCGAAAAATATTATTACATTAGCATAATACATGAATTTAAAATAAAAGGACATCATCAAAACTTACACAAACGATCAATGTTATCATGTTAGTTAGATAATTATATATTGTCATGTAAAAGTATTTAATGTGATGGTATCTTAACGAACACTTCTTTGTGGACAATATTTTTGTGTGTATGCTTTCTCCTAATGCGTTGGTTGCTGTATCTCCCTTGAAAGTACAATATACAGTTGTTCGTGCAATTATTGTCAAAACTTCTATATACCATTTGTATGCTATTACATAAGTTATTCGGTGTATCTAAGTTTTTCAGTAGCATGACGGGCATATTCTTTCTTCAAAATTAACCTATATACAATGGAAGATCAATTTTAACTAAGTTTATTATATATACGGCGACACTAACATACGTAAGAAATAAGAAACTTGACAACAAATATGTATAGTAGAAGACCATTTGGTATTAAAGTATTTAAATATTCTTCTTGGTAGTAATTATTGGTATCATTTTTGCCGAGTCAAAAGCTGAAAAATATTTTATTTTTACTATAAAATTTTATAATCAACCTTTTTATTTAGTTGATCAACATATTCATTGTTTCTAGATAAGATATCTTTTTAATTCTATCATGCGATTTGCACAAAATTTAATGATAGAAATATTTCTCTTATTGAATGCACTAATATTACCATCGGAATTGATAACCGAGTGTTAAGGAAGAACCAAATTATATTTTATTGGATGCTCTTCTTCGTTTCCGACACGAAACAAGTAGACACTGAATATTGGATCTGTTTTTACTTTATATTTCTTGTCAGTTGAATCTTTTTCGTTTGAGGCCATAAGTATAACTTTGGCAAGCTAGCTTTTACAATCTCAGCTTTTGTCGATTTTGGAACTACTGGTACTACTTGACAGAAATCACCTCCTAAACTATTAATTTTTCACCAAACGGTTCATTAATATCCAATATATCTCCAGAACTCCGGGCAATTATTTCGATCGTTTGACATTTAGCCATAAGTGTTTCATCCCATATTATTGATTTTGCTTTCCTTGTAAATTTAGCAACATTACTCTACTTTGATATATTTGTGATGGTTATTTAAGTTGTTTGAAGAGGTATATCAAATCTAAAGTGGGTGGCCTCACGGTAAAATCGTTGTTGGTACATCACTTGATATTATTGCTAACAGTGTCATGCCTCTTTATATGATATTTGCAAGTAATTCATGATATTAAAATATTAATTCGATTCCGCCGAGGCATCTACAAAGAAATTATACCAAAGTCGACTCTTTATAATATAGTCTTGAAAGCTTGTTCTTGTTTAGGATTTAACTTTGATTGTGCTTCCGCATACACTTGTACAACATTTTGATTCTTAATAATATACTAACATTTTTGCTTTGTGTTTTAACGCTCTTTTTGTGGAATAAATTTATATACCCTAAGATATTTTTTAACTTGAATAAGAATTTTACTCATATAATGAATTTAAGAAATAATTGAATTGGATTCTTTTGCTAAATAATTAATTAAAAGATTTAATTATTTGATTTTAACATAAAAAATAATTTATTCTATGTTGATTCAGATCTCAATATTAGCTCATCTCTTGTTTTGAATATTTAATATTAATTATAATTTTATCCAATGTAAATTTTATTTTTAAAGAGTAAAAGATTGATATGACATTTCACTTTTAGATCTTTATGTTTGTAGAATCAATAGTGGTATTGACTCTTACTAACCATTTTTTCTCTCTTTCTCACACATTTACATTCTTAAATATTTTCTTAGTTGTTGTTTAATAATTGGGTATTTATTAATATCACATGAAAAAATAATTAAAAAATATTATTTGAGTAGAAAAATAGTTCAAATATCAAACAAAAATATATTATCGTGGAGGTATTTTTTTCTCAATTTCAATTTCAACTCTTTATGCAATCCATTTAATATTAGTTTTATTTTTTCTTCGTATTGGATATTATGTAGTGGTAATGTACTTCCAATACGAAGGATTATTATGAAATTGATTTTATTAAACCATCCTACATATTTTTAATGAGAATTTAATAGACAAAATTTATTAATTTAAATTCTTAAATACTAAAAATTAGCATAGAAGATATTGTAGTCCAAAAAATAGGTTATTGTAGTTATGTCCTTTCCATATGAGTTCTTCCGTTTAATATTTTAGGGCTATTTTGATATATTAATATTGTATTTATGATTTTATAATAATATAGGCTCTCATTTTTTCTAAATGAATTTGGACAATATAATACATTCTCAAATTAAATTAGTAATAGGACATTATAATACGTTTTCAAATTAAATTAGTAATCGAAATTTTTAATAAGTAATATCCTAAAAGTAATAGGATTATACGACGAAAGCTATTTGTTTGTTCAATTTTATATGAATTAGACAACCCGGGAGTAATTATACTAATAGGATTCCTAACGTGTAGTATTATATCCTAAAACTAATAGGATTATAAGGCTAATATCTAGAATTCTGGTTATGTTTTTTTATTATGAGTTATTATGCTTAATATTATAAGGTTATTTTTGTAAACGGACATTGTATTCATGCTTTTACAATAATATAGATATAGATAATATGCATATATACAACAACAAAAAATATTGTCGGTTATTATTTTTAAAAATAACCATATATATATATATATATATATATATTACCCTGTCACTTGAAGATGACTATTGTTGAACTTTAATTTAAACAATTCAATACAAATAATATTGGTGATTTTTTTAAAAATAATTTTTTTAAGTTATCCATATTGATGAGGCAGTTTATGATATATTTGCTTTCATCTAACATTCAAGTATTTGATTAAGCTTTATTTAATATAGTTTGGTAAGTAGCTCTTGTTGGAAATCTTTATTAGGTCAAGAATCCTAATCTGCCAACGCTATTTTTCCTAACTTGTGAGGGAGTACTTTTTTCTTGAATTAATAGAAGTTATAAGACGAACTAAAAAAACAAGTTTTTGTTCAATAAACACAGCGCAGAAATGAAATTTTGGTAGTCCTAATTATTAAAGTGAATGTACTATGCCGAACACTAATACTTTATTACTGTTTCCCATAGTTGTGTCTACGAGCTATGTATTTAATTTAATTAAGACTAAAAAAGGTTGTATGTAGATCAAGCTACAGTGCACAATTAATTTATATATAAGGCTCTTTTTTTTCTCACTCAGTGTCCGGTATCTACATTAATTTGAGTTCGCGCCGGAAAATATCACATTAGGGGTAAAGCGCTCCCTAACAAAGGCGACTTCATACTCAGGATTCGAACCTGAAACCTATGATTAAGGATGAATGAGTGTTTATGGTTCGAAACCTCTAATTAAGGATGACGTACTTACCACTTCACCACAACCCTTGTTGGTACGTATATATAAGTTGGATATTAATGAGAGGGGCTATTGTTGCTGCTAATCGATTGATTATATAAGTTACAAAAATATATAAACATCAAATACATACTTATTTTACGATGATAAGATGTGGTCCATATTGAGATAAATTTGTGTGGTTTTGTATGACTATAATTTCAAGATTTGAACCTTGAGTGAAATTTATAGACTTACGAATTTCCAGTTAGTTATGTTGTTGTTTTACCACATACATTATAAAATCTTGCAAACTTAAAACACCTTTTAATAAAGGGCAACCTCATGCATTAAGCTCCTGTCATATACGGGATAGAGAGAAAATGTCAAATCATATTATATTTATTATAATTATTTTCATGGCTTGAATCGAGACCTCCTAATCACATGATAACAACTTTTAACATTTTAGCTTAGTTTTATTATAATCTTTCTCCATAGTATTTTTATAATAATTTTAGGCATATATGAGAACAAGGTCTAAGTCTTGGTTTACATTCTTATTGCATTACTGATGAACTCTAGATTCTACTCCTAGTTATGGCGACGAAAGCTAAGAAGAAGCTAAGGAAAGCAAAGGAGCAGTTTGTGCTCTTGTTACTGTATAACTGCCATAACAGAAAAATGAAAAGCTAATGTACATTTATACTACTCAACTACTTAACCGCCTAACTCTCTATTGTTCAACTCCTAATTACCAACTATAAATGACAAAGGGGTGGGCCGGGCCGAGTTGAGTAAAAAAGTGATCGGCCGATCACCAATCCGGGTTGGTTACCGATTTTTCCAAACCGGGCTTAACAGGTTCGGTCTCATCCGGTCAAATATTGAACCGGAACGGTTCCGGACCGGGTTAATTTTTATTATTTTTAGATAACAATCGTCAACTTTATAAAATAAAAAAATAAAAAAATACTCATTTTACCGATCAGGGCCGGTCCGGTTAATGACTTGACCATAACGGGTTGTTCCGGTCCGGTTAACCAGTACCAAAAAACTACCCGACACATTCCGGTCCCCGCCCCAACCCAACCTTGCCCGGCCCCTTACTACCGACCCGGTCCGGTCTGGGCTAAAACCGATCTGGGCCGATCCAAAACCGGGCCATCCCGACCCGTTTGACAGCTTTACTACCAACTAACCATACCACTAACTTATTACATATAATTAGTTGTACACAACTGTCAATAGCTCTTAGTTCAACACCCATCCTCAAGTTGATGGTTGAAAGATATCTTCTAGTCTCAGCTTGGACATTAAGTAGTCATATTGCACTCGACCAAGGCTCTTTGTAAGGAGATCAGCCTGCTGCTCTTTGGTGGACACATGATGTGTTTTGATCGGTCCTTGTACTATCTTCTCGCGAACAAAATGGCAATCAATATCGATGTGTTTGGTCATCTCATGAAATATAGGATTGGATGTTATTTCGATAGCAGTTTTATTGTCACAATTAAGAGTTATAGGCAACTCAATATCCACACCTAACTCCTTGAATATCCCTATAAGCTAGGTAGGTTCAGCAACTACTGAGTCCATGCTCCTAAACTCTGCCTCAGCAGAGCTTCTAGTCACTGCTTCTTGTTTCTTTGACTTCCAGGAAATCAGTGCATTCCCAAACTTCACCCAAGTAGCCCGTAACTGATCTTCTGGTCTGCAGACAGCCTCCCCAATCTACAAAAACCTTCCAGTTTTCCTGAACCTACAAATGGCATTAGAAGGCCAAGTCATTGAGCACCTTTAATATACCTTACCACTCGTAATGCAGCTTACATGCGGGACTATTTTGTTTCGTACATGTATTGGCTCAGAACTTGTACTACATAAGCAATGTCAACTCTAGTCATTGTAAGGTAGAGTAACCTGCCTATCAGTCTTTGGTATTTTCCAGCATCAGCTAGTAACTTATCTTCTGTTTCAGAAGAGGGTTGATAGTGAACAAACCCGTCATATTCTTCAGATGTGAGTTTTACATTTGCTTCCAAAGGTGTACCATCTGATTTTACACCACTGAGCCTCATCTCTGCAATGAGTTTCAAAGCATACTTCCTTTGGCTCATCACAATCCCTTTATTTGATCTAGCAAACTCACTTCCAAGAAAGAACTTGAGTTCACCTAAGTCTTTCATTTTAAACTTGAGCTTCAAATCATTTCTAGTATGGAGAATTAACTTTTGGCTACTCCCAGTTACAAGCAAACCATCCACATAGACTAGCACCACTATTAACTCAAACTCCATTTTTCAGGTGAATAGTAAGTAGTCAAAGTGACTATGAATGAAGCCAAACTGTAGTAAAGCATCTGTTAGCTTTTTATTCCATTGCCCAAGAGCTTACTTAAGCCCATATATATAAGGACTTATGAAGTTTGCAGATACTGTGCTTCCCCTAGCTACCATACCCTGGAGGAACCTCCATGTAAACTTCTTCAAGTAAGTCTCCTTGGAGAAAAACATTGTGTACATCCATTTGAAAGATGGACTGGTGCTTGGCTGCAACAATAGCTAGAATATACCTGACTATAACCATTTTGGCTATAGGCGAGAAGGTCTCAGTGTAGTCCAACCCTTCATGTTGTCTATACCCTTTAGCTACAAGCCTAGCCTTGTACCTTTCTACTGCACATGAGGAGGTATATTTGATATTGAACACCCATTTACATCCAATAGGAACTTTCCAAGGAGGAAGATCCATTATTACCCATGTGTGATTGTCCTCTAAAGATGAGATTTCACACTTCATTGCCTCAATCCACTTTGCAGCTTTTATTGCCTCATTGTAGGTTTTAGGTTCCACAATGTCTAAGTAAGCAACTCTAAAGGAAGGTGACATATTGGCATAGCTGGCACAGTCTGATAGATGATAACAATAATGTGTATTCCATTTGCTAGGAACAATGTAGTCTTTAATCCATATAGGTGGTCTACTCACCCTGATGGACTTTCTGTTATCATCATGTGGCTCAACATCATGAGCTATGGTAGGAACATGAGCATCATTGACTGTGACATGATCAGTAAGACCACTAATAGGTGAAAGATGAATAGAAAGCACGACTGAATCAAAAGAGGCCGGAAAGGAAGGAGGCGTGGACTGAGCAGGTGGAGTCCATAAAGCATATGCAGGAACAATTGAGGAAATAGTAGCGGAATCTAGGATATGGAATAAAGTTGAGATAGTAAAACTCATATGCTGAAAAGGAAATACATCCTCTTTAAACACTACATCCCTGCTTATGTGAAATTCTTTTGTATGAAGCCTAAATATTCTATATCCTTTCTGTGTAGCAGAACAACCTAGAAAGACTGCAGGACATGCTTTAGGAGAAAATTTATCAGGTCTTCTAACTATAGTCACATAGCCCAAGCATCCAAATACTCTCATGTGTTGTACAGAAGGTGAATGACCAAACATAATCTCAAAAGGAATTTTTTTTATGAAGAACAGTTGAAGGGAGTCTACTAATGATGTACACAACAGTATTGACACACTCTCCATATAAATTTAATGGTACTGAGGCCAAAAATCTGAGTGCTCTAGCAATATCCAGAATATACGTATGTCTTCTTTCAGCAACTCCATTTTGCCGTAGAGTGTAGATGCATGAGCTCTGATGTATAATTCCCAGGGATTGTAACAATTCAGTCATATGTGAGTTAAAGAACTCATATCCATTATCAGATCTAAAAAACTTAACAGAAGTTGAGTAAACATTCTTAATCATAGTGAAAAAGATATAAGAGCAACAATAACCTCGGTTTTAATAGGTAAAAGGAAGAGTCATGTATACATAGAACAATCATCCATCAAAGTCAAGAAATACCTCTTTCCATCATAGGTAGGGACCTTGTAAGGACCACAAACATCATCACGAATAGTGTGAAAGTAGGATTTAGACAAGGTAGGACTAAGAGGAAATGGTAGTCTTGTCTGTTTAGCTAAAGGGCATACAATACAATGTTTGTATTTACTACTACATTCAGCAACTTGAAAATCATGAATACCATTTAGTTTCTTCAAAGTATCTAGAGGTGCATGACCTAACCTCTTATGACACAATGCTACACTCACTACCTTATTATGAGCCTTTGTTATATTTACAGTGGGTATTGACCTTGGAACATTCAAGGTTTCTGCAATTGGACTTTGAGCTTGTAGTGCTACTAACGTCTTTGAAGTAGAGTTGAACACATACATCCATCTTCCTCTCTACCGATTTCCCTCACCTGTCCACTGAAGAGCTCCTGGAAAATGAAGAAGTCAAGGAAGAACATAACAACTACCTCATTTACTTTGTGAGCTTGGACACAGATAAAAGGTTATAATTGCAGTCAGGAATGTGCATCACATTAAACACTATTAGATCCTTAAGAATGTAAGCAGGCCCCGTGTGACTAACATGAGCTACATTACGAGTAGTGTAATGACCCAACCGGTCATTTTAACTTTTAGAACCCTGTTTTCTAAAATAAAACTTTTTGTAGGTGCTTGTAATGATTTATGACTTGCGGGGATGGTTGTTTTGGGATTTGGAAGTGTTTGAGGTGAAACCGGAACACTTGGTTCCTTAAGTTGGCCTTAAAGTGTTAAGTTTGACTTCGGTCAACATTTTGAGAAAACGACCCCAGAATAGAATTTTGATAATTTCAATAGCTCTGTATGGTGATTTTGAACTTAGGAGCGTGATCGGAATTTTATCTGGAAGTCCATAGTGAAATTAGGCTTGAAATGGCTAAAATAGGAATTTAAAGTTTGAAAGCTTGACCGGGGATTTGACTTTTTGATACCGGAGTCGGAATCCAATTCTGGAAATTTTTATAGCTCCATTATGTAATTTATGACTTGTGTGTAAAATTTGAGGTCAATCGGAGTTGATTTGATAGGTTCCAACATCGAATGTAGAAGTTGAAAATTCTAAGTTTCATTAAGCTTGAATTGGAGCATGATTCGTGATTTTAGCGTTGTTTGATGTGATTTGAGGTTTCAAATAAGTTTTTATGATGTTTTAGGACTTGTTGGTGTTTGGGTTGAGGTCCCGAGGGCCTCGGGTGAGTTTCGGATGGTTAACAGATCAAAAGTAGGACTTAGCTGCTGCAAAAGATGCTGAACTTTTTCTGCTGGAAATGCTGTCAAAATCGGGCTGCATGTCAAAATCGAGGACCCTGACAACTCGAACCCCCTGACAAAATTGAGCTCCCGAGATCGAGCTACCGAAATCGAGCTCTCGAGATCGAGCTCCCAAGAACGAGCTCCCGAGATCGAGCTCCCAAGATCGAGCTCCCAAGATCGAGCTTCCGAGATC
>AWOL01S0091781.1:21898-33611 GCA_000715115.1 Nicotiana otophora | reverse complement strand
CGATGTCGTATTGACAAACGGTTTAATGCGTTGGAAAATAGACTCATAGATCTTGCATTTGATGGGTGGAACAACCCATAACTCTAAGTATATTCGGAGAAAATTGCAGTTACAGGTGACCCAAAGTTTCAGTAAAACTTATGAATGTAACTTGTGATGACTTTCATCGACTTTTGTTCCACAACTCGCTTGACTTCAAAACATAACACACGGATGTCATACGACTAATATAAATCATAACATAATGTCCTTATCATGTTGAGCGCCCTAGTCTCACCCCAAAGGTGCATGTTATAACATTCCCAACTTGTCGACTTTCGACGAAACATTGTTTTCTTCAATTGCTTTAGCTTCTGAACTGTCCAACCCTCTTTGTACTTGTTGTTCATGATCTTCAATATTTGTAACCTCAGAGGTAACATGATTAACTTACTTTATATACTTTTAAATATTATCTCATTTTTGGTCCTACATTAGTTTGCTTACGACGCATTTGTTACGTACGAAAATATAGGGTGTAACAAAAGGCTTGTAACATGGTTAACATATGAGAAAGGTTTGAGGCTCAAATAGGTTGACTAGGGATAACAACATTGGTGGGCAATGAAAAACTTCAAGTGGGTCAAGGAAAGCCTACCATCACTTCTCAAGCCCAGAAACACTTAAGATTTTACCTTGAAACACATTCGGGGCATGCTTTAGACCACTTGCACGGGTACTTGGACTTGTAACAAAAACATCTCACCTCTCACGCAGCTGGATTGTTAAAGAGGATAGAGTCGAGGGCCACAAGGACCATATTCAAGATTGAAAATCACTATGGTTCGATTAAACCACTCGATGATTGCCTAAGTCAACACAAGAGTTACAAGGTTACTAACTAGAGCTATTTCTTTCCAAAAACCTTATTTTAACCATAAGCTTGTAGTTAAGTGTGTTGGTACCAAGTGAAGCATGTTTGACTCTTCAAACATGACTCAATTAGGTCTTTTTATTCATTACTACTACTATTATTACATAAACACCAAAAAGGGACTCAATCCCTTAAGAAGTTTGTCACGCCATCCATCGTTGGGAAGAGTCAACCAGTTCAGACAAAAAATACCTTTGAAAAGAACCGTGGCATTAAGAAAACCAAAGGTTTATTACCTACTAAAGCATAAAAAAAGCTACTAATTCAAAACGAAACTACTTGGTTAAACACTAACTAATAAGAAAACAAACATAAAGAAGCTACAAAGCAAAAACTATTGGAAGCGTAACGAATATACATAATGAGGGAGTAGTGAGAATATATACATAATGAGAAAGAAGAAGAAAAAAAAGTATCAAGTTAATTACAGGCCAAATGTCTCAGAATCAGCAAAATACATATATCAAATAAATTCCACCCCCCTGAATAACAAATAAGCATTGTCCCCAATGCTTAACAGAATAAGAGTAAAGGAGGGGTAAGAGTGAAGAAAACTCCCTCTGGCTCCTTGGCCATCTCTGTGTCCACGGCAGCATCACCACCCTCCGTCTCCTCCAACTAGATCTAAACTCTATCTTCGTGAGCCTCTTCATCATCTCTTGCACATGATATAGATATGGTAATATCATGGTATTCTTTGTAGCCCATTCTCCCTGCACCTGATGTACCAGAAGAACTAAATCACCAATTACCAGTAATTTCTAGATATTCATGTCAACGGCCAAATTGAGCCCCAATATGCAAGCCTCATATTCTGCCATATTATTGGTGCACAGAAATCGGAGTTTTGCGGATACCGAATAATTTTGACCTCTTTCTGACACCAAAACAGCTCCAATACCCACTCCTTTGAAGTTTGTGGTTCCATCAAAAAATAGTCTCCATCCGTCGTAGGCTTTGGCTGTATCTTCTTCTCCGAATGATACTTCTTCATCAGGAAAATACATTTTTAGTGGTTCGTATTCTCCTCCTACAGGATTTTCCGCAAGATGATCCGCTAATGCTTGTCCCTTAACCGCCTTCTGAGTCACATAGACGATGTCGAATTCAGTCAATAATATCTCCCATTTTGCCAGCTTCCCTGTAGGCATGGGTTTCTGTAAGATGTACTTTAGAGGATCCATCCTTGATATGAGATATATGGTATAGGCACAGAAGTAGTGCCTCATTTTCTGGGCTATCCAGGGCAAAGCACAGCAGGTGCGTTCCAGCAAAGAATATCGTGCTTCGTAGGGTGTGAACTTCTTACTCAGATAGTATATGGCATGTTCTTTCCTTCCTGTATCATCGTGTTGTTCCAAAACACAACCGAAAGCCCCATCTAATACGAATAGATAGAGTAGGATTTGTCTACCGGGTTCTTGCAGGACCAGGACTGGTGGTGTGGACAAATATTCTTTGATTTTGTTAAAATCTTTCTGGCAGTCTTCAGTCCAACTGGTTGCGACATCCTTCTTTAACATTTTGAAAATCGGCTCACATAGAATGGTTGATTGTGCTACGAAGCAGCTGATGTAATTAAGACCTCCCAAGAAGCTCATCACGTCTTTCTTATTCTTTGGAGGTGGCAAATACTGGATAGCTTTGACCTTTGATGGGTCTAGCTCAATTCCTCGGCAGCTGACGATGAATCCTAACAACTTTCCTATGAGGACCCCGAAGGCACATTTTGCGGGATTCAATTTCAAATTGTACCTCCTAAGTCGATCAAAGAATTTCCTCAAGTCTGCTATGTGATCTGTACACTTCTTGGATTTGTTGATGACGTCATCCACATATACCTCTATCTCCTTGTGTATCATGTCGTGGAAAATAGTTGTCATGGCCCTCATATAAGTGGCCCCAGCATTCTTCAGACCAAACTTCATCATTTTATAGTAGTACACCCCCACGGTGTAATAAAAGCTATCTTTTCGGCATCCTCTTCATCTATCCAAATCTGATGATATCCCGCGAAGCAATCCACAAAGGATTGGAGTTCATGCTTGCAACAGTTGTCGATCAGTATGTGTATGTTGGGTAATGGGAAATCATCTTTGGGACTTTCTCTGTTTAGGTACCGATAATCGACGCATACTCTGACTTTCCCATCCTTCTTTGGAACTGGCACGATGTTAGCCAACCAAGTGGGATATTCAATCACTCTGAGAACCTTAGCTTTGATCTGCTTGGTGACTTCTTCTTTGATTTTTAGACTTATATCTGGCTTGAACCTTCTGAGCTTCTGCTTTACTGGCGGACACATTGGGTTGGTGGGTAGTTTATGAGCCACCTTGGACGTGCTTAAACCATTCATATCATCATATGACCATGCGAAAATGTCTTCATATTCTTTCAGGAAACAAGTGTATTCGTCTTTCTCTGATGGTGTCAGGTGAATGCTTATGCAAGTTTCTTTGACTGTTTCGGAATCTCCCAAGTTGAGTATCTCGGTTTCGTCCAGGTTGGACTTAGGCTTGTTCTCAAAATCTTCAACTTCTTTAACATTTCCTGGGTTATCATATCCTCTCCTTCTATTTCCTCTGAGTCACTATCCTTATGTTGCGTTGTCTCATTACATGTCATAGTTGTTGGTTCATCACGATAAGAAATATTAATGTTGTAGAGAGAAAAATGTAGATAATAGTAATAAATAATAAAATCGCAAACCATTGATAATTATCAATATGTCAAACAAAAGAGATTTTAAATGATTTAAACAAATGTTTCAAAATAAAATACTGAAAAGTTTTTTAAAATGCTCATAAGAATTGTTTTCAAAATAAATGACACTAGCAGCCAGGCTACCCCGGAACTGTCGGGCCCTTGATGGTGTGGCAGTCCAGTTTCTGAGAACAACTCCCTTCTCCATTGTTTGGATAACGAGGTATTCCTCCTCCTCCTCCTCAACTATTATGCTGCAGTCCATATCTTCATCTTCCAAGAACAGATTCCTTAAACCAGCTAGAATTTCATCTTCTTCAGATCTCTACATTATATCGGCCTGATGGAAGGATTGGCTCAAATGTGGTATTGGATGCTCAAAAGGGTAATAAAGACCACTCCATGGTGACGACCAATTCTGATACTCGTGCCAGGTGTACTGATATCCCATTCCAAAGGTCGTGCCGTGACATTTTAATTGTATTGGTTTGGTGATCCCTTGGAGATTCTTGCCAAGACCTCTGCCGGGTTCATACCTTATCCATGCCTATGCTTTCTATTTTGCTACTCCGCCATTTGTCCTTATTTATCGCGTTAACATGCTTAATGCGATGGTAAATCTCTTCCCCTAACTTCCTTCTATTCTCCACATCCGGGACAGTCTAGTTGGTGTAAATAGGGTTACTATCGTCTCCATGAATGATCACCTCTAGATGATTCCATTCAAACTTTACAGCCTGATGCAGAGTAGATGCTACAGCCCCAATGGTGTGTATCCAAGGTCGTCCTAATAGCAGATTGTATGAGGCGGATATGTCGAACACTTGAAATTCAACAACGAACTAAGTTAGACCCATTTGTAAGTAGATGTTGGTTTCTCCGATTGTGGCCTTTTGAGACACATCAAATGCTTTTACGTTCATAGTTCCTGCTCGTATCTCATGCAAACCTTTACCTAACCTCTTCAATGTAGTCAACAGGCAGATGTTGAGACTTGAACCCCCATCTATTAAGATCGTGGCAATGAATTTGTCTTCGCACTTCACTGTGATATGTTGTGCCCTGTTGTGACTCAACCCTTCCGGCGGTAGTTCATCTTCGTGGAAAGTGATCTTATGGCTTTCCAATACTTGTCCTACCATGTTGGCCATCTCTCCACGCATAATGTTGTTGGGTACACAATCCTCATTCAACACTTTCATCAACGCGTTCCTATGAGCCTCAGAATTCTGCAGTAATGATAGAATGGATATCTGAGCAGGGTTTTTTTTAAATGATCAACCATAGAATACTCCCTTGCTTTCACCTTTCTCCAAAGATCATCCGAGTTGGTTTCAATGATAGGCTTCCTGGAAGCGGCTTCTTTACTTGTTCCTCCCAAATGCTCGGGCGTGTAAACCCTACCAGTTCTGGTCATACCATGTGCTGCACCAGTTTCTTCTGTTTTCCCCTTTCCTTTCCTTCTCGCTTCTGCAGCATAGTCCCAGGGCACAACATTGGAATTAAATGATGGTGTGGGTGCTACCGTTACGGTGAATGGTGTGGTCACTTTTACTTCGAACGAATTTGGCGTGGCTGAGGGTGTTGTTACTTCAACCTCGAACGGAGTCAGTGTGGCTACCTCAACTTCAATCGGTAACTATATCTGTACCATAATAGGTGTGAGAGTGACTAAAGGCATTTTGGGTTCATCCCCTTCTCGAATGAGCCCAATTGACCCTTCCGGATCCGGGAGGGGATTGTTGTGGACATTAGGTGCAGTCTTCTTTACCTGTATAACTTTGGTATCAATCAGCGTCTGGATCTTATCCTTCACAGTGCGGCGTTCATCAATAGTGGGAACCTTCATGCCCGAATAGTAGGCACATGTCCTATTCGGATTGACCTATTGAGAAGAATTTTCCATGGCGACAACGGGAATGGGAGTGACATAACCGACAGCTTTCAATCTCTCATACAACTGGTCAATAGGTTCGGCAATAGGAGTGTATTGTCTGGGCGGCCTACGGTCGAAATTTGGGTTGGGCTTTTGGTAATTTTTGCGGGCTGGTGGTGAGTGGTAATTTGTTGGCTGAGTGTTGTAAGTGTGGTAGGTGGTAGTGGGTTGTTGATATCTAGAAGGTGAAGGTTGATATGTGGGTGGAGGTGTTTGGTATGTGAGAGGAGATTTTGGACTTTGGGCTACAATCACAGCCCCTACTTCCTTCTTTTTGGATATGCCTCCTGACTGCAAGGCTTTGTTCGTAGCCTGGAGTGCCTCAAAATTTGTTATCATCCCGCTTTTGATTCCCTTTTCTATTCTTTCTACCAATTTGATGATGTCAGAGAATTTATGATTTTCAATAACTATCAATCTCTCATAATATTGCGGATCCTAGGCCCGGACAAACAATTTGTTCTTTTGTTCTTCTTCTAATGTCGGCCTTATCTTTGCAGCTTCTGATCTCCATCGAGTAGCATACTCGCGGAAAGTATCTGCTGGCTTCTTCTTAATATTCTAGATATAGAAGACATCTAGTGCATTCTCTGTATTGAATTTGAACCGATCCATGAAATCCGACGCCATGCTTACCCAGTTAATCCACTTCTTTGGATTTTGACTGATATATCAGGATAGTGCGTCTCCAGTGAGGCTCCTCATGAATAGCTTCATGCGGATTCTTTCATCTTTACTAACCCCTACGAGCTTGTCGCAATACGTCCTTAGATTTACCTTTGGATCACCTGTCCCGTCGAACATTTCCAACATAGGATATTTGTAACCCTCTGGCAGTTCTACGTCCGGTTGAATACATAAATCCTTATAGTTCAAACCTTCGATGGCTTTACCACCTTCAACACCTTGGACTCTACTTGTAAGCTTCTTAAGTTCTTCCGCCATGTTCTTGATGAGCAGGTCCTTCTCGGCGGATTCCGATGTGTACGGGGTTTGTTATGAAATGTGAGGTAAGGTTTCTACATATATGGGGCTACTTTGGTCGATTCCAGGGATTTGGGTGTAGTGGTGCTCATTGGTTGAGTTCTGGGGATCAGGGGTAGGCCGTGGTGTGTTTTGAGGAGTGTGGTAGGTAGTAGTTTGTGGTTACTAGGTTGGATGCTGTTGGTGTTGTGGAGGAGTTGGTACTGGTGGATGACTAGGATTTTGGAGAGGCGTGGCGTATTGATGAGGTACAGGAGGATTTTGGGGGTGCTGGTTTTGTGTGTTTTGAGGAGGTGATGGGTTTTGGGCATTTTGTTGGTTGATGTAGGGGACATTCAGGGTGAGGGAAAGGTTTTCCAAGTTAAGGACTTACTCAAGTTCCCCTTGTAACTCTAGTATCTTTAGCTCTAATCACATAACGAAGTCGTTTTGTGCCGGAGTACTCCTACCATCCGAAGTCTTAACATTATCTGCATGTGTAGCTCTGTCTTTCCTGATACCGCTCATACCATCCATCTCAGCCTTTCCTTTGTTCTTAGGATCACTTGGAGGAGGAGGAGGTGGAGGACCTCTAGATCTGGTATGATATGCCGATGATTCCAGTATGGACAAACCAACCTTAGGGGGATGGGAATAAACAAAGAAAAGAATAAAAACAAAAGGTAAACAAGTGAGTAAGGAGTAGTAAAAGGATATTTACGATATTTAAACACGTATTGCGGAATTATAAATTCGTGTCCTAATTTGGGGACCTCATCGTGCCCGAGGTAGGCCTAGCGACATATAGCTTTGGAGAAAACTCAATGCCGATAACTATGCCATTTCATTAATATGATAAATAGACCAAATGTCTACCAAAACTATAATAATTATAAAGAGTCACTAGTGGCATTTGCCTTATTACAATCAAATTTTAAACGAATCTAGAAAATGTTATTCCTAATCTACTTGGTCCCAGAGGGACCTTCTCCAAGCTTGAACTTCTTAGTCTCATCAATCAGATTCCCCAGGTCGTGCATGTCCAATAGTAGATACGCCCTTGCTACATGTCCTTCTTCATTGCCCTCTGCGTTCTGACAATCCGAGACCCTTTTCCTCATCTTTCCCTCAAGTTCCATCAAACCTTGCTCCAAATACTCCAACCTTTCTGTTGATTTAGTAGCGATTCCCCTCCATTCCTTGATTGCTTCCATGTCCACCTTATGTTATTCCAAATGCCTGGCCTCAGATTCAAAGATCCTTTTGGGCAACCTCTTGTATTTGACTTGTGCTTTAGCAGCGTCGTCTATGACCCTATTTCTCAAATCAACCCCTGGCTTGACCTCTCCTGCTATGTCATCGACCAACCATGGTGGGTAGAAGTAAACATGGCTGGCGCGATATCTATCTGGCTCAATGGTATATTTCTCCATAATAATCTTTTGATGCCACATGTGTTGTACCTCTAACTTGAATGGGATGACATTCCCTTGGAAGTCTACTTTGTAATAAACCATTTTGGAAACTCGTGGTATAACCTGTTTTCTCCCTGCTTGCCTCATATATCTGATAGGTGCATAAGGATAGATTCCTTTTAATCCGATTAGCACTAGATGAGGAACATCTCTCGACCTGATGATGAATTCACTGCTAGGGAACCACTCGAACATCCAATGTACCTTGTCATCAGTCAAATTGCTAAAGAAATGTATCCAACTCACAGCGTTTCCCGGTTGTGCAAACCTGTCTGGGATAAAAGTAATTCTCTTCGGATGGTGATAATCTATGTGGTCATTCCATGGTCGTCGCAGAAATTGTTGACGATGTTTTCTTCGCTGAAGGTGTTCCAACAACCATATTTGCAACAAAATATTGCAACCCGCGAAATACCTATATCTCTTTTTGCAACGGTCTAAGGCTCGGTACATCTCAGCCACGATCATTGGGACAATAGTGTAAGTTTGCCCCTCAATTCCTTCCATTAGGGTCTTAGTGATCATAGCTAGGAGAGTGTGGATTCTTTCTCCTTGTATCGGGAATATCAGCATCCCCAAAAAATAGATAGACAATGAATACAAAACCCCGGCGATGAGTCCAACCCAAAGAAGTGATGGAAAATTCATCATGGTAAAGACGATATGACTTGTTGTGACTATAATGCTCGTAAAGGAAGTCGAATGGTATGTAAGATTTCTTCAGACATACTAACAAATCATTTTTCCTGAAACCCATCATTTTTAGGAAACCTCGAGAAGTACGGTTTTCCGGCACCAACAAGCGAGGGGTATCCCATGGGAGCCCAGCGAAGCCTCCTATTTCCTCTAGAAGAGGAGTCATNCATTTTTCCTGAAACCCATCATTTTTAGGAAACCTCGAGAAGTATGGTTTTCCGGTACCAACAAGCCAGGGCTATCCCATGGGAGCCCAGCGAAGCCTCCTATTTCCTCTAGAAGAGGAGTCATTTCTATATCACCAAAATGGAAGACGACCCTCTTCTCATCCCAGAACATCGTGGCAGCCTCAATTAACACATTGTTTGACTGAATATCTAACAAAGAAGGTAAATTCCCGAGAACTATTTTCACATGGTTTTTGTCATTTGGCGAGCGATTTTCCCACCAATCTAGCAACAAAGGTGGGATACTTCGAAACATGCCGAACCTGGGGACTTCGTGCCTCATTTCTGCAAAACAAAAAACGTTAGCCATTTTTCCCCTCCGGATTCGACTATTTACACATTAATGATTAGCATATCGGCACTTTTTCTCCAAATAATGCACATATCATGATTGTACCCATTGGGGTTTAAGGAAATCCCGGCGGGCTTTGGACAAGGCTTGCCTTAGAGAGTTATTACGCGGATAGCGTTCTAACCCATACTAGGTTTAAACATGATGCATGCACAGTTAATATTAGAGTGGGGGTTTCTAGAAGAGTCTAGACCGGTTCCCTCAAGTGGACAACTTGAGAGGGGAAGGAACGAAACCGTCGATTGCACCGCTGATCGACTAGTTTTACCAAATATAAGCCTTTCCAAATTTAAAGGGTGATTTAGGAAGAGCGCGGATACTCATCAAGTGCCACTATGGTATTAGTTACGCACGAGTGGAATATGATGTGGAGCATGCTTTATGTAAAGATAAAATAACACGTTGTCAAGTATTTTGCATGATGAAGACATAAAAAGAAAGGAAAACAAGGAAGAAGTTAGTTCGCGTAATGTGAAAATTGTAATAAAGTAAGCAAGGGAGTAGGGGTAAGGAGGCACATGATGTAGCAAATTTAAAAATGATTTGGAGCAAGTAAACGTGACTAAAGGGAAACATATATTGTAACCGAATTAAGCAGAGATTTGCATATTAATACGAATTCAAATAAAGGAAAAATAGGGGAAAGGATGTGCATGTAGCAATAAAAGGGAAACGGGAGCAGGATATTCATGTAACAACAAAATAGCAAAGACACGATTATCAGAGAAGACTAATTCATATAGACCATGTTCGCTATGGTAAGAACCTAAAAAATATCCCCAGCAGAGTCGGCATGCTGTCGCGCCCCTCTTTCTCGTGAAATCGGGTTTCAACACGTGACAACATTTTTAAAGGAAGGGTGTTAAAAATAAGAGTCGCTACCTAACGGGTTTGAGGTGCGTTAGGGCACCTATTTGCAAGTAACTCTTATTTAACCAATTTACATCACCAAAGATCGGGTAAGGGCTCAAATTACCTCAAGAAAAAGGTGTTAGGCATTCCTCGAGGTCCAAAATTATAGGTCCTGGCCAAACTCGAATTATATAAATTAGTCCAAATAAAGAGAAAAGACAAAATTTGGCAAATAAATGAAATAATTGATTTTAAGGCAAGGTTGGGGATCCTAAGTTTTTTAGCCTAAAGGATCACCTCGTGCAATATAAATAATACTTCGTAACTCCCTCGAGATGGGCTGTTACTTGTATTATTCAGCGGGCACAGACTATTATCTCCTGCTACCTAATTACTATCTTTAAGTTGTTACCTAAGGCGCACTAATTGATTCTAAGCCGTACCTTAAGCATGCACTACCCGTCCCATGCCTATGGTCCCGGAAGCGTTTGGACCTCTATTTTGGGTAGTCCTAGACTTAACTTAGGTTGCTCAAAATGATAAAATTAGGCAACATACAAATGCACGCAAACAAATTGGCGTTTGACAGTCGCAGAATTAACACTGAGTTAAAATCAATAAATCCTATAGACATGATTTTTATGTGATTCTTGATTTTGATCATGTGGGCAGTTATGGAAATTATAATTTCTGAGCGACTGCATAGTTTCCTAATGATTATAAGTATAAACGGTTAAAACCTATAAGCATGCTATCTAGGTGTTTGGCAGTGATAAACACGAGAGATATTAAGAATTACTTAGTTTGATCCTATAGGCATGCTTTCTAGTCGTGGCAACGAAACAATGTTGAAAGTTCAATATTAACACTTAAAAGAGAGTGGTATTACCCTATAGGTAGAATTTCTAACGATTAACGATTGAAATTGATTTTTTTATAGTTAGCTCCTATAGGCATGTCTCCTAGGTGGGCAGTATAACAACGAATTAACCAATTAAATCCCTATAGGCATGATTTCTAAATGCAGATTTTTTTGTAGAACGTAAGCTAACATAGCCCTATAGTCATAGTATCTAATGAATATGCTACAGTTATGTAAATTGAAAGATTGGTCATTGACACTTTATTTTCTATAGGCATGGTATCTAATAAAACACATAGGAGCAGAATATGTTAAACGAATTAAACACTCAGGTCCTATAGGTAGGTTATCTAACAACACATAGGAGGAGAACATGTTGAGTAAATTAAATACCTATAGGCAGGATTTCTACCCGTTCATGCAAATATTAGAATAAACCCTTTTTCCCAATTTTACTAACACCCCAATTGTTATTACAACATTATTACAAGCCCAATGAATGAATCAAATTACAAAGTTACGAAATCACTATAGTGGGCCTAAGACAGGCCCAAAGTACACCCAGCCTGGCCAGGCCTTCAAATTTTGTATCCATACAGGTTTCACCATCGCCCAGAAGTCATAGCCAATCAAACCCAGAAAACAATCTTCATTTACACGAAATAGCCAAAACTCGAGTAACCACAGATGATCAACAACCATTTACACACACCAATTGGTTCATTCAGTAGGTG
>AWOL01S0091781.1:1103-20536 GCA_000715115.1 Nicotiana otophora | reverse complement strand
GGGGGGGGGGCAAAGTTGAGTAATTAGGAAAAGGTAGCAAAGAACCTTGGACCCTAGCGTGTCAGAGTTCCCAAGGGCTTCAAGAACCCAGGGTAGTACTCACACTAGGGAGGTTGATAGAGGAGACTTAGGGGAAGGTCTTTGGCTTTTAGACAGCCCCAGAATTAAACAAGAAACAAACAGTGAAAATAGTAGTAGGCTAATAGGTTTGGAAAATATTTATAAACTTGTAAAATAATCACATAATGAACTCCAAAAGAAAATTAACACACTGGGCAATGTGACATATGATAAGGAACAAGAAGCCTGAGATTGCAAGTTAACATGCAACGGTGTTAGACTATTAAAACCAAGTAATGCAACTAATTTAGGACTTAACGGATCAGATTATACCCAAACTCATGATTACACAGTATAATACAAACATGATTAGATATCATAGAGGGTATCAGTCAAGTTTAAGGGATAACATGTTGTTAGAGGTGCAGCATTAGATATGCCAAGAACACATAAAATGGCAATCAGATTCGTAAGGGCATACTAAACATTTAAAATGAAGGTCTTAAAAAAACTAAGGCATATTAATGACAAAAAATTGATCACTAAAGATTAAGAATTAGGTAGAACACATGGATCAAGCCATATAATCAAGGCAAAATATCCAGATTATCAGCAATCACCAAGATAAACATGCTTCAATCTGTCAAAAGTGACTAATCTAGGTGCAAAGACATTATTAGGCTAGTAATTATAGGCAGAATATCGACAGAAAAAGAGCCAATGGAATACATGAAGTCATGCAATTTCAGAAAATATGCTAACATAATGGAATAAATATTACGAAGGTTTAGAAGCTAACCAGTGATTGTTCAATAAACAAGAAAGAACAGCAAATAGGACCCAAAGTCTCAAATGCGTCAAGTTCCCAAGGTTTCAAGAACCCAGGGCAGTACTCACACCCAAGAGAGGTCCAAAAATTAAAATCCGGTGGCCTTGGCTTTCAGCCGGCCAAGAGTCCAAAACAGAACAAGATACTCAACGAGCAGAGAGTAAAGCTTCAGTTTTAGTGAGAAAAAAATAGTGATTGGAGTCCCTTTCAAATGGGGAAGGGGAGGGGTTTATATAGTGTAGAAATTGAATACATAAACATGGAAAACCATCAATCAAACACTAGAAAGGAAAGAACACCACATGCAATCGAGATCAGTAAGGAAAAGACAGAAATTTCAAAACCCTAATTTTAGGAAAAGTACAAAAACATCACCAGAATCTAAAAATAAAAAATCAAACGTTGCACAAAATAAGATGAATATAGACAGAAACATCGTTAAAATCAGAGATTTGAACCAATTTTGGTTCGATTATGTAAACCCTAATTTTATGGTAAGTAAGAGTCAACACAATATAAGCAAAATTGGACTCACGGCATATGATGAACATAGGCGGAATAACATTTACGAATCAGGGGTTTGAACCGATTTTGGTTCGATTTTGATGAGATCAGCTTGTCATGTTTAGGCAAACACTATAGGAGAGTAGCCATTACCAGAAGGAGGCCGTGTATGGTAAGTAATAGCCATGGAATCCCATATTAGGTGGGATTAGGAGAAGATTTAGGGCAGCGGGTTTAGGGTTCAGATGAAAGAATATTAGGGCGGCGGGCAAAGGGGAGTGATTAGGGTTAGGGGGTGAAGGGGGTAATTAAAAAGAGGAAAATAATATGGGTCGTTGATCTTGAGAGATCAACGACCAGGATTAAAATTAAGTAGGGCGGGTCGTGTAAAACGGGTACCGACCGGGTTGGGATTAGTGGGTCATTGGTTTGGGCTAGGGTTATTTGGGCTAGTGTATTAGGTGATTTAGGCCATTATTTGGTCCGAAAATAGGTTAAAAGTAGGGCTAGCTTTTAAATACCCAATATTTGAGAAAAGATAATTTATAAAAGTAATTAATGAATAAAATAATTATTATTTGTATACTAAAATGATTAAAAATAATAACTTAACATTATAAAATATAAAAAGTTATTTGTTGCATAAATAATGTAATTATACATGAATATGGGCTATTATTGCAAAAATATGCAATTAGCCCTAAAATGCAAATGTAATTATAAAAAATACATTGAAAAATATTTAAAACCTTATGCTGGTATAAATGATAAGTTTAGATGATTAAATCATCATAAAATAATTTGGAGGATAATTATTGGATATTTATACAATAAAAATGCAGAAATAAATTAGTTTAAAGTCTTTAAAAATCATGGAAACTTATGAAAATACTTATGTATGCTTATAAATCAAATGATGATGCATATGCACTATTTTGAAAGTATATATATCTATATATTTTAAATATGAGGGAAAATTTGGGTTTCAACAGTAGTTAACTCGGTTATGGCTTGTCTATGATCATGCAACTCTTTGTGAAGGAGAATCACATTGGGATCACCTTGAAGAACATTTGCCCGAGATAGCCACGCTGATGAAGTATCTGCCATCTCATCCAAGATATCACATGCCTACGCATAAGACGTAGTCATGAAGTTTCCACCAGCAAGTTGATTCACTACACATTGGTTGTTTGTATTGATCCCCTGATAGAAAGTTTGTTGAATCATGTTTTCCGTCATTTAATTGTTGGGGCACTCTTTCATCGTTGTTCTATACCTCTCCCATATCTCGTGTAGTAGTTCATTGGGCTCTTGCTTGAATGCTAGAATTTCATCCCGAAGAATAGCCATGTGCCGGGACAGAAGTACTTAGAAATAAATTTCTCCGCTAATTCATTCCAAGTATGAATGGAATGATTTGGCAAACGTTCCAACCAATCCAGCGCTTTCCCCCGTAGAGAGAATTGAAAAATCCTTAGCCTCAAAGCTTCCTCAGAGATATTTGTTTGTTTACTCCCCCAACACATATTTAAGAACCCCTTCAAGTGTTTGACCTGGTGCACCGGTGAAGAACCCTCGTTGCTCGAGAAAAGTAAGCATCACGTTGGCTATTCGAAATTTACCCGCCGTAATACGGGGAGGGACTATAGCACTTGCATACCCTTCATTCGGCAACACCTGATGTGGAGCCGCTCGTGGTGGCGGTGGGGGAGGAGCGGGTACATTATCATAAGGCGGTCGACCTCGTCTATTTTCTTGAGGTTCAAGAGGGACCTCATCCATTTGATCATTCTCAACGTCCACATCCCCTAAAGGTAAGTTTTCGAGCTTATTGTTTGCCATGGTTGTACCTATAATTTCTAAACACTTTAGAAACAAGGAAGGAAAATAAGATATTCCCCAAAACACACCTAAATATATAGCTAACACAGTTTTTAGTTCCCCGACAACGGCACCAAAAATTGATCTCTTCCAATTTCAAACGTCAAATCAAGGTTATGAAACAGTCGATTGCAATAATAATACTCAACAAGGGTCGGGATCGATATCCATAGGGAGCTATATGTGGGAATTAGGAGTATATATTGTAGTGTATGAGTTTGACTATCTTAAATTACACTTCCACTAATTGGGGTTTTTCTACATCTAATTTAAATCTAAGATTGTGAAGATAAGAAATAATTCAAAGAGAATTGTTTTTGTTGTTTTTCAAGTTCTGTAAAAGCCTAGGGCTATGACCATCACCTAGGTGTTTTCCTAATGGGATATAAACCTTAATGCTTGTTTTATTGATTGGGGTGTATTATTGCTATCAACTCGCAGTTACCCACTCAATACCTCTCGGTTAGAGTGTGATTTTGCCCAATTTGACTTTCTCAAGTCCAAATGGTATAACACAAAACGGTTGATAAAAGTTCTAGTCATGTTATTACTATCTCTAGTTTGAACCCTTTAATTGGGATCATCAATCTCTTGATTGACCCAATTTCTTGTTAGCCAAGTTTTTCTAGACTAAGTCTCTCTTTCTCAAGAAGAGAGTAAGTCAAATAGGCATGAACGAATGTTTGCAACCATTAATTCCACAAATTAAAACACTAACAAGGCTAAATAATAAACACCCAACCATAAACAAGCATCAAGTTAAACACCCATAAGGTTTACACACTAGGGTTGGGTCACAACCCTAGTACAAATCTAGCTACTCATGCTTGAAATTGAAGAAATAGAAGAAGCAATGATAATTAAACTCATATTATAAAAATAAAATATTAAAATCTATATTAAAATATCCCAAAATATGAAAAACTACTAAAATAATCAAAGAAAAATGGCTACTGAAGTTGTTGATGACCAAAGTTGACCTAAAATTATGAAACTTGTCTATTTATACAAGGCTGGAAATTTCAGACAAAAATGCACTTCGGGAGGTTCTGCGGCCGCTCAATTCCATGTGCGGTCCGTAGATTTCTTCAACTTGTAGGAACTAGAGATGTACGGCCACATAATTTTGATCTGCGGCCGCGAGGCCTCTTTCTACGGTCCGCACAGTTACATCTGCGGCCGCATAGCACTTCTTCTGTGGCCGCACAATTCCTGTACGTTTCGCACTTCTGGGAGACTTGGAATGCACATTCTTTGAACTTTTGTTCCTATCCATCTTCTACGTCCGCACAATTCATGTGCGGACGGCACTTTGCACAAAGTTCTACTGCCCTTTTCTTCATCATATGCGGTCGCAGATGATATTTTGTGAAACACACTTCTGAACTTATGTCTCTTTTATGGCCTTGAGTTTAGCTTACTCCTCTTTGAGTTGGATTTCATCCCGGGAGTCCATCTTCCAATATTCCTGCAATTTAACACATTTTATCTATTTTCGGGAACACAATTAAACGCATTTGGACTATAACAAAAGCTAAAAGGCACTAATAAGTAGTCAAAATCCCCACTATCACCCTAGTAATTTCTCTTAATGTTCTAGATTTTAAAATTAAACGTGTTTTGGTATACCTTGGAAGTTCAACGAATATCATTCAATGGAGAGTACTGGAGCAAGCCAAGCTAACTGGAAGCATCATTCCGGCAACAAAGCTTCTCGCCGGGTTCAACTTAGTAAGTGTGACAACCCGAGGGGAGATCTTGTTGCCCACGAATGCCGAAGGGGTCATGAAGACTACCTTGTTTGAAGTAGTAGATGGTGACATAGGCTACTACATAATTCTTGGTAAGCCATGGGTACACTAGATGAAGGGCGTACCATCAACATATCACCAACTTCTAAAATTCCCAACTCCATAGGAAATCAAACAAATAAGAGTAGATCAGCCAGCAGCAAGGGAGATGAATATAGTCTCGGTGTCCAGCAATAAATGGAAGGAACATGCAGCATAGAAATTATAGGAACCGACACCTGCTCCAGAACCAAAAGAAGATGACAAAGGGATTGAACCATCGGAATCCCACCAAGTGCAAAGGTATTTCCAGGTACCGGAAGAAACAGACGTGACCAAATCCACGACGGAAGAACTTGAACAAGTGGCATTGTTCGAAAAACTTCTAGAGAGGAAATTCCACTTGGGGACTGGACTAAACTCCGAGCTCAGGTCAGGGTTTATAGAATTTCTCAAAACTAACGTTGATTGTTTTGCATGGTCCACACGAATATGACAGGTACCCCGCTAGAGATGGACGTGCACAAGCTAAGACTGTACCCAAGCATCCTACCGGTAAATCAAAAGAAGTGCCCAATACTGAGGTTAGAAAGTGGTTTGGTAAAGAAGAGGTAACTCGACTGTTCGATAAATGTTCAATGCATGAAGTAAAGTATCCTAACTGGCTAGCTAACATAGTAGTAGTTCCAAAAAGAATAATACTTTTCGTATGTTCGTATATTATAAGGATCTGAATAAGACGTGCCCAAAAGACTCATTCCCATTGCCAAATATTCATCAAATGATTGATGTAACGACCATACATGAGTTGATGAGGTTCCTCGATGCCTATTTCGGGCATAACCAAATTAAGATGAACCTGGAGGATCGGGACAACACTTTGTTCATAACAAACTTTGGCACATATTGCTACAATATAATGCCCTACGGGCTTAAAAATGTCGGAGTCACTTATTATAGGTTCGTGAACAAAATATTCAAAAGGAAAATAGGGAAAACAATGGATGTTCACATAGATGATCTGTTGGTTAAGGCTTTGAATGCAGGTGATCATTTGAGACACCTCCAGGAAAGCCTCGATATCCTAAGGAAGCACAACATAAAGCTCAACAATGCCAACCAATAAAGCTCATGTTGGTTAGCTCTTGTAGTCGCCGCTTGAAAGATTAGGCCTTGTTTTCAATGCCATCCGATAGCCGTGGTGAAAGATTTTCCCCTGCGGAATGTTCTTCACAATCCTGAGTTGTCAGGTCGACTAGCCAAATGGGCAGTCAAAATTAGTGAATTTGATATCGAATATAAACCCAGGACTGCAATCAAATCACAAGTTTTGGCCGACTTCGTGGTTGATTTAAGTCTCGGGATAGCCTTTCGCCACAAAGGAAGCGATAAAAGTGTCGAAATTGACATCAAAAGTTTGGACCTTATTCATGGACGAAGCCTCGAACATGAAAGGGTCCGGGCTCGGGGGAGTCTTAATCATTCTCTCGGGAAACATTCTTAGGCAGGCCATAAAAACTGTTCCCTTGACTAACAATGAAGGCGACTATGAGGCTTTGATTACGGGACTTGAACTGGCCTAGACTCCGAGGTCATTGAAATCAAATGAGATTTCCAACTAATGGTAAATCAAGTATATGGAATCTTCAACACCGAGGAGGAATGCATGCAACAATATATGGTAAAAGTTCAAAATCTGCTCGGACGGTTTAGGGAATGATCCATCACCCACATCTCAAGAGAAGAAAATGTAGAAGTAGATGGATTGGACAATTTGGGCTCGTTTGCAAAAATGAAGGGATCAGATTTCGATATGATCGTATAGCTCATGCACTCGGTACTGGATGTGGACGGTTATTATGAAGTAAATACAACCAGCCTAGTCTGGCACTAGGGGAATGAGATCATCGACTACCTTGAGCAAGTCAAGCTGCCCGAAGACCCGAAGGCATCCTGGGCACTCAACACCAAAGCAGCTCGCTACAGCTTCTTGAGAGGACAGTTATAGAAAAGGTCGTACCAAGGCCCGTTGGACCGATGCTTAGGAGCCTCCGAGGCAAATCACGTCATGAGAGAGTTTCGCGAAGGAATTTGTGGAAATCATTCAGGTGCAGATTTGTTGGTGTTAAAATTAGTTAGGGAAGGATACTACTAGCCTCTGATGGAATAAGACGCTAAAGCGTTCGTTCAGAAATGCAACAAGTGTCAATTCCATGCACCATTAGTGCACCAACCAGTAGAACAGTTGCATTAGGTATTATCCCTATGGCCATTAATTAAATGGGAGATGGATATATTCGGGTCGCTGCCACCAGCTCCCGGGACGACAAGATTTCTTTTAATTTTTACTTATTATTTCAAAAAGTGGGTTCAAGTAGGTGCTTACTAGAATTTCGGTGAGCATGAAGTGATTGATTTCCTATGGTAGAACATAACTTTACGATTCGGAATACCGAAGGAGATTGACCATGACAACGACCATAGTTCATAGGCTCAAAGGTCATAAAATTACTTGAAAACTTGAAAGTAAAAAGAATTACATCATTGCCATACCATCTAAGCACAAATAGGCAAGCGGAATCAACAAATAAGGTGATTATTCAAAACCTCAAAAAGAGATTGGAAGCAGCTAAAGGCAAGTGGCCCGAAGCGTTATTGGGAGTGTTATGGGCATACCGGGCGGCGACCAAGTCAAGCACGGGAGAGACCCCTTTCTCTCTCGTATACAGAGAAGAATCTCTAATCTCGATGAAAATAGAAGAAGCACCTTGAGGTACTTCCGGGTGAACGAACAAACAAATAACGAAGCATTACTAGTCAAATTGATGCTTCTTGACTAACGCATAGACTTGGCGCACAAAAGGATGGAGACTCAGAAATAAAGAATGGAAAGATACTATAATCGAAGAGACAATCTTTGTTACTTCAAAGTGGGGGCATTGTTTTATGAAAAGTGACTCAAAACACCTGGGATCTCAACGCAATAAAACTGGATCAGACATAGGAAGGCCCCTACCGGGTTTCAGCTATCACCGAGAAAGGATTGTAGGAACTATAAAACCAAGACAGAGTCAAATTGCCGAGCAACTGGAACGTGACTCAGCTCAGAAGGTATTATTGCTGATGAGCACCGTTTATACTGAAAGTATGTATTGCACTCTTTTTCCCTTCGTCTGAGTTTTGTCCCAATTGGGTTAGTGTGACAATGTTTTTAACGAGGAAGCAACGGAAAGCATACTACGAAGGAAACAACATCAGTAGAAGTAAGACCTTTAAATGAAAAGGCATTGAAATGACAAACAACTGCGAGGTGGTTAAATAGTATTTGACTTGATGTCAAATTGCTAACGGGAAGCAAAACTTGCCACCGGACCAAAGGTATTCAACTATTTACAAGTGTTTTCCCTACACGCCATTGGGGTAGTTAGATAATCTTTGGCTCGATAGCAAAGTTCCTAACGGGAAATGAAGCTTGCTATCGGACCAAATATTGTCCAACCATTCAATCCTCAAGGAAGAAAGACTTCTAGTGTTCCAATTCGCATTGATTGCCAGAAACCAGGACTACAAAGTTCATAATAAAAAATGTCTCATCGGGACTGGGGACTGCACAACCTACCCCGTAAAAATAAGTTGTACAAATTAGCCACATGTAATGGCAATTTCATTTCTTTCAGAAAAACAAATGCTTATATACTTTTGAAGATAGAAGGAATAAAATAAAGCCCTTTTATTTTTATCTCATTTCTTGTCCAAATGATGAATTCATCATTTGAAAGTAAATCAAGTACTTCAAATTCTAGTGCCAGAATGAACATGAGACGTCCTCTTCAAAAGCACCTTAAACATAATAGGGTCCTTTATTAGGAAAACCTAACAGTAAAGGGTTGGTTCTGGAAGTGTTTATGCCAAGAACCCAAATGCTATCAGGGAAACAATGCACCCGAATACTTGAATAATTCAACCCAAAAATGTAAACTTTGTGCAATGTTTAAACAAAAATCACTTTCATTTATTAAACATGCCAAGAAGCACAAGCATAAAAATATATAAAGAAAACAACAAAGGAAAAGAAAGCAACAATCTAACCTACATCACCCCTAGAACTCGGGGGATGAGAAGCATCATTTCCCCCGAGATAAGTAGGCAAATTTTCCGTTAGCTCGGGATCTTGGCCTTCATTGTTATTCTACTAAAGTTCCTTCTCGGTTCCTGAGAACTCGAAATCAAAATCAGATGAGTCAGTTACATCAGGCCGAGCCAGGAGGCATCTTCGAGTAGTTAATTCCAGCTCTGGGCCTTGGCGATTTCATCGTCAATATCAATGACGCCCGCTTTGGCCTCTTCCAAGTTTTTTCTACTCATGCTATACATAGAATATGTTTTTTCAATGATGAGGTAATTCGCTTAGACAAAAGGCCATCCCGCTTGGATCTCGTGGCTCTAAGTCTAAGATAAAGATCACTGATGGTGGTTAAATGAGCCTTATTATGTTCCATGATCATCTTATACCTATCCTCCTTCTGGGAATGATGCTCCTCGGTAGCAGTAAGCACAACATTTTGCTCATTAAACCATTTATCCTTGGCTTCTTGAAACTATACATTAAGATAAGAGGCTTCTTGGTTGAGGGGCCAACACTTCAAACTCACTCTATTGCAACCGAACCTCTAACTCATACACTTCATCAGCTTTTGCTTATAGCATCGAGATTCGAGCAGCAATTTGGTCCCTTTCGGCCAACAACTGCTCTCTCTCAAACTAGAGTCTTTATTTTTTCGAGGATCAATTTCTAAAGGCCCTCTGAAGCAAGGAAGTTGGCTTGCGAAGGAAAAACCCAAGTTAGAAACCCTGTCATAGCAAGTCAAAATGAAATAAGTAGTAAAGAGAATGAGTATGTTACCGCTGCCGCATTGTACATGGAATTTATTAACCAACACTCTCCCAAAAGAGAGTGTATTTTCTTCTTATCCTTTTTTGAAGCCAGCGGCTTCAGATAATTGGCGAGTTTCACTGGCCGGGACAACAGATGGCACTTGGTAGATACAAAGAGGGAGACACTCCACCTCCTCTAGGGATCTATAGAAGGGTATATGTAGTTGTGCCCCAAATTCCCATGGTCTAGGGACTGGGAGGAGGAACATCATCCTCTCGGGGATCTGCAGCCGGTGGGGGGTAATGTAATAGTTATTGGTGATGAAGGTATGGCTCGCATGGAAGGAGATCTGCATGGAAGGAGATAAAGTTGGTGGTGTTGTCAGTTGAGAAGCAGCTGCGGTAGAGATAATGCCATTTGTTGGTTGCTCACCAACCAAACCCGATACTCGGCCTCATAATCACGGGAGCAACAATTAGGACCTAAAAGGGAGAATTGGCATTCTTCACCAAGTCAAACTCTCCATAGAGCACTTAGTCATCATCCTTGGTTGTGGTTATAAGCTCTTCAGATTGAGCAATGTGTTGAGCTAATGAAGGTCGTTGCCCATTTGTAGGGAAGCCCATTTATCACTGGCTTCCCCCATCATCGCCAATAACCATAGTGGTTGCGGCAGGCTCGGGTGCAACATTCTTTACTTTTTAATTTTTGCCCTCAAACAATTAAGAATGTCGCATTTTTGGTTGATTGTTCTCTGGTCAGGGACTCGGAGAGGAAGCGCTTGCACCAGAAGCAAATCTGATGGCGCTCGTTCGAGTGAAAGCCTCCGTTAACAGCCTCGCTGCCTCTATGGAATCAATCAAAAATGTCCTCCTCAGGGATGGGATTGTAACAGAACCCTGCGGGAGACCTGAATCCAACAATAAGGTGAGGTTAACAAATTTTCTTATATACAAAGATGAAATGAAGGCAAAATCGGTTTTACGAGTCAACTTACCATGATTCATGGCCTTTCATCACTGGCTTCCCCATCATTGTCAATAACCACAATGGCTATGACTTGTTCGGGTGCAACTTTCTTCACTTTTTCTTGCCCTCGGCCGATGAAGAATGTCGCATTTTTGGTTACTTGTTCTCTGGTTATGGACTCCGAGAGGAAACGCTTGCACCGGAAGTAAATATGATGGTGCTTGTTCGAGTAAAAGCATCCTTCAACAGTCTCGTAGCCTCTATGGAATCAATCAAAAATGTCCATCTCAGGGATGGGATAGTAATAGAACCCTGCGGTAGACCTGAATCCAATAATAAGGTGAGGTTAACCAATTGTCTTATATAAACAGATGAAACAAAGGCAGAATAGGTTTTACGAGTCAACTTACCATGATTCATGGCCTTCCATCCATTTTTTGGGGTCAACTCTTTCTACCGGTGGGTCTCCGATGTGGTAATGTCTAGACTCATCAAAACTCACTGGTCCAAGCCTTCAACCCTTTATGGTGTCCACCGAGTTGCTGAAATAATGTAAAGAGAATGATCAACAATGATATAAAATAGCCTTTTTCAGGAAAAAGAGAGAGACTTTGAATTTACGTGTACGAATCCAGAACCCAGAGAAGGATGGACTTGTAGCCGACATGATATCCTTGGTGGTAATAACAACAAACCGCTCCGTCCACCTACTGTCATTGTTGTCATCCATGTTGGTGAGCAAAACATAATGGCCACGTTTTCTTAAATGTAGTACTTCCCCACGGAAAGTTTTGTGGGAGTTGAGATTCGGCATACGAGTCAAGGTGAGCTCCTCCTACATTTCCTGGCATAGCTGCCGCAGACAGGCTACCGTTCGCCACTCCAAAAGGCCCACGTATGTCAGACAAACATGGTATTAGTGGCATAGCTCCAAAATCACGGGGCAAAGCATCTCACTCAAATAAAACACACCCAAAGTGAATGGGTAGCATAAATCCCTTCTTAGTAACGGTTTCTCGATCCACCAGATCGGGAGTAATAATGTTCAGGTCTTGGGAATTATAGTTATGACGACTCGACTAGTCGTTTCGAGCATTTGCACTTCGCTCGATAGTTTATTTGCATGAGTAGATCCGTATGATTTATTATGACTTATGTGAATCATCGGTTTTGGTTTTCAGGTTATTCGTAATCGATTTGGAAGAATGAATTTCATTGTTGAAGCTTTAAGTTGGAAGAGTTTATCAAGTTTGACTTTTTGTAAATTTGACCCCGGAACAGAATTTTGATGGTTCTGTTAGGTTTGGATAGTGATTTTGAATGTTTCTAGACGGTTTCGGTACAAATTGGCAAAAGTTGGAAATTGAAGGTTTGGAAAGTTCATAAGTTTGACCGGAAGTTGACTTTAAGGATATCGGATTCAGATTGTGGTTCCGGGAATTGCAATAGCTTCGTTATGTCGTTTGGGATTCGTGTGCAAAATTTGGATTCATTCCGTGTTGGTTTGCTATGTTTCGGCATTAGTTATGGAAGTTGAAAAGTTCAAAGTTCATAAAGTTCAATTTGAGCTGCGATTCGTTATTTCGATGTTGTTATGTGTGATTTGAGGCCTCGAGTAGGTCCGTATTATGTTATGAGACTTGTTGGTATATTTGGACGGGGTCCCGAGGGGTTCGGGTAAATTTCAGACGTAGTTCAGATCATTTCAAATGGCTTTGCATTGCTAGTTTTTCTGCTGTTACCTGTTGCTTCTGTCATTCTTCGCGATCGCGAAGGTGTGGCCGTTATCGCGAAAGGTATTTGGGTGAGTGGAGCTATTTGTTTTTTCGCGTTCGCACTGGGTTGAAGATTTTTATCTTCGCATCCGCATCTATTGCTATGCGTTCGTGTAGTGTTGAGGTTTGGCAGCTAGGAGTTGGATAATTCTTCAACGCGATCGAAAAATGTGAGACGAGTTCGCAAAACTTTGGCATCAATGGTCATCGCGTTCGCGTGGGGTGTATCCCAAACGCGTAGTGCTTTTGGTGATAGTGTAGTTTTGTTCATCGCGAACGCGATGGACGTCCTGCGTTCGCGTAAGAGGATACCTGGGATTGGATAACTGTTCTCTATTCATTTTTTATTTTATATCATGAATCTATTATCATTTTGCGTCATTTGATTGAGGGTTCCAAAAGAGAAATTGGGGGTTTTAGCCTAAAGTTCATAATGTGAATTTTCAAGTTTTGAACATGGATTTGGAGTCATATTTGAGTGAAACGTATATGGTTGGACTCGTAATTGAATGGATTGTCGGGTTTTGTGAGTTTTGCCGGGTTCCGAGGTGCGGGCTCGGGTTGGACTTTTGGGATGATTTTTGGGATTTGATTAAAGATTCGACCTTTTTCGATTGGGTTTGTTTTCTTGGGTTTTATTTGATGTACTTGAGTTGCTTTTGGCTAATTTCGAGCCGTTCGGAGGTCGTTGCATGCGGGATAGCATCTTTGCCCCGAATTATGTGCTATATGTTTGGTGTTGAGTTGATGCACATGCTAAGTGTCGTTCATGTGGGCGTGCACTGTGAAATTTATGACTCCGTTATTTCTGTGGTACTGTGTAGTTACCTGATCTTATCTGTAACCATGAAATCTCTACATACTAAAGTAATTGAGTTGTCAATCATGCTAGAGATCATGTTTCGGCTATATGCGGGTACTTTTGGGGACCCATAATGGTCGTTTCCTGCTGTTGACTTATTGATATCATTGAAATTTCGTACTTAGTCATATTTATTCATTATATATCATATCTCAGTCTCTGTTATTATTTATTGATACATCATATCATTATTTTCGGGCTAGTTTCATGACATTGTGAGCCTGTGAGAGAGAGACTGGAGAGATTGATGACTAAGTGAGGCCGAGGGCCTGATTATGCGTGACATTTATGGGATCGGGCTGCACGTCACCTCGAGTGTTACTGATTTATGATAGCGTTTGGGCTGAAGGAGTCCTTTTCGAGTTTGCACACACCCCCAATGAACGTAGTTGATTATATATATATGTGGATCGGGTTGCACGTCGCAACGATCCTTATAGCTATATATATGTAGATCGGCTTGCACGCCACAACGAGCCTTATAGCTATATATATGTGGATCTGGTTGCACGCCGCAATGAGCCTTATGGCTATATATATGTGGATCGGGTTGCACGCCGTAACGAGCCTTATGGCTATATGTGGATCAGGCTGCACACTACAGCAGGTATTGTACAGTGCTGAGTGATTGAGTGTGATGAGTATTGAGCATGGTGAGAGAAAATACGAGACAGTTAGATTGTGTACTCTGAGAGTGTGAGTACATGTGTTCATCACTGAGATGCATTGTATTTGACATGCGTACTTGAGATGCATTTCATTCTGCTACCCGGTTTTGGTGACATTCATGATTTTACTTGCATCTTGAAATGTAGGCATAGAGATGTACTTTTCTCATACTATCTGAAAATAAAGCATTTGCCGTGGAAAGCTTTTGGGAAAAATTACAGCTTCTAAACTCACTCATAGTTTTGGCAATTTTGGTAAAATACTTGAGTTTTCACTGATATACTTGAAAAGCGGAACTATTTTTTTCGGGAAACTATGAATACGCTCAACATTTCATATCCGAATTACTGCTTTTATTACTTTCTTTACGTTGTTATGAATTTTTGTTGCTATTGGTGTTAGACCCGACCTTTGTTCCGGCTCGTCACTACTTTCATCCTAAGGTTAGGTTTGTTACTTATTGAGTACATGGGGTCGGTTGTACGCATACTACACTTCTGCACCTTGCGTGCAGATGTTGGCTGTTGACGTTGTTGAGATCAACGAGAGTTAGATTTGAAGATGTACCTTCATTCCGATTGTAGCTGCCCCTTGTTTATGTTAGCCTTAGATTCATAACAATCTGTCTACTATAAGATTCAGATATTTTCTGTCACTTAATTGTCTTTTTAAATTTTATTGGAATTGGATAGTTGTCAATTGGCTTACCTAGCGGGGTGGGTTAGGTGCCATCATGACTAGTTGGATTTTGGGTCATGACAACAGTCCACTTTCACAACCGGAATGCTGGAACGACGGATAGAAGAAGGGCATTTTCCAACATCCCAAGTATGGGAATTTGGTGAAGGGAACTTTTCTTCGAAGTCCTTGGCTATGTTGAGACGTTTGGGGATGATGGTGCTCACCATAGGGGGTCAGCATCAACGTCTTTCTTTGCCTTTGTTCTGCTTCAGACCTCCACCGAAGAAAAGACCGTAGATCTTGGAAGAGTTCATGAAAGAAGCCATGATCAACAGAAGGTGATAAACGTTCTTTGAAAAATATTAAAGAAGGATGAAAGCAGAAAAGAGTTGGATGCAAAGAAGTTGAGAGAGTTTGTAAAATTATTAAGTGTAAAAGAAGAAGAATGCAATGTATAAGTAAAAGAATATGAGGCTACAATCATGGCCATGATTACCTCGAGAACCGGTGAAAAGATTTCTAAATTGTGGAGTAACACGTGTTTGGGGTATTAAATGCGAAGACACGTGCATTTTATCAAGCGTCAGAAAATTCCTCGCCAAGAAAGAAATTTTCACCAACTTCCCGGTGATACAAAGACGTGCCATCGAAAAGCAGGGAGACCATCTGTATATGGTAAAATTGGTTCACATTAAAAACTCGAATGACACAATGACACATGGAATCAGGGATAGACGGGAGACGAAGCAAGTGGAAACCAAGACCGAGGACAACATCTTCGGTTAGCATCGGGTTGGCCCCGAAGGGAACATTATCAACGTGAGCAAATACATATTTGTCACCGGATGACATTCAATGAAGAATATTTCTCAGTATTAAATACACATATGTTACAGAGAATTTTGGCATTCATAACCTGCCGTTACATATTCATCAAAAGCCTCCGTTATTGTCATTTAAGAAAGGCTTGATCCTAAGACGTTGTTCCCTAGGTATAGCTATAAATAGTGGCTTCAACAACAATTGTAAGATACGGAAATTTTGACAAACTTATGCTATACATTATTCCAAACGAAATAATACTTTATTTTCTGTCTAACATTATTCTTATCGCCGGCTTCGTAAGCCTTGCTTCCGGAACCAAATTGTCTGTCATTTTATCTCAATTTCAATGCTAAGTCTTGCATTTTATTTAATTTTATTTATTATATTTTGGATCAAATCGATTCATCGTCTATAATATGTATATATGTATGTGCGCGCGGAAGCACTCTTTTAATTGGATCTAATGGTGTTGCTAGGAGTTTCGATTGGATTTTTAGCTTTGGTTTTTGCTTTTTTCTCATCAGTTCGTAAAGTTGTGGTCATGAATATGGTAGGAGGGAATGTCAATTTGTCTTTAAGTTTTGTTTTTCTTGCTCTGGCTCAATTTGATCAGATACAATTTTGCAAAGTTTAAATATCTTTTATTCCCTACAAAATAGCTAGTCAGTAAATTCCAAAGGGAGAGAAAGAAAATACAAAACAATTAAATATAAACGACAATATGATAAAGTTTGAATAACAATTTTTAGCAACCTCAAGTGATTTGATACTTCCCATAATTATATGAGTGGGATTAATTAGCAATTAAAAAGAACATAAAATTAAACAAAAAAAGGTATCAGAATTACTCGTAGAATATGAATTTCCTCTCTTGAAGTTCCTAGCTTTGGCAAAATTTTCCCCAAGGATAAGGGCAAGATATCTCTTGAAATCTACTACTCTCCACAAAACCCACTCACCAACCGCTTGAATAATTTTCAGTACAATATAATCGGTAGTAAGTCTTATTAATCGTCAAAAGAATGTATTGAAAAAATTTCGGAAAAACAAAAGGGAAATTAATGATTAATGGTAAAAAGCAAACAGAAAATGGACCAATAGCTCGGTGTTTCAATGCATTTGTGGAAATGGTAGGAGGTTATTAAATATCAACTTGGTGAAGTTGGTCTTATTCTGTTTACAATTGCCCTGATAAATATTACCTGAAATCTGAAAACAATAACTCAAAATCAAGATCAACATCAAGAGAGGGGGGGTAGAGTTATAATTAAATTAAGAAAGGATTAATTCTCACCCTCTTATTATTTTATCACATGAATAAGGTTAAAAGATAAATATATCAATTTGGTATTTACCTTGGAGAGTTTGGATTTGACTGGGTGAGCATACATTTATGTCTTTATTGCAATATGTCCACTCATTATAAGAAACCAAATTATTATTTAACTATATTTTTAAAGATCAATCAAAAAGCAAATCTTGTATAGGGTACAATATGCTATGCCACATGGTTGCATAAGAGAGTGACACGCAAAGTCGAAGGCAGAGGACAGTCAAAACCGAAAACAATTGTTCCATTTGTCACCAGAAAGAATGACGCTCATAAAGATGCAATAGATACCTGCCACCCGGTAGCATTTAATGGAGAATATTTTACGGCATTAGTACACTGCCCGTTACACAGAATTTTTTATTTATGCTCACCGTTATACCTTCATCAATGGCCCTCGTAACTGACATTAAAGAAGGGCACGATCTTAGGACCTTGTTCCCTAGACGTAGCTATAAATAGTAAGCTTTGTTATCATTGTAAAGAGGACTTTTTTGAAAAACTTACGCCATCGATTAAAAGCTCTATNTTATTGAGGATGAAGGTACGTAATCTCCCATTTATTAAGTTAGTAAAATTTTAACGGGAGTAGAAACTCACTAACCACATTTGGAAAAGCTGGCCTTAGCTCTCGTAGTTGCCACTCGAAAGCTAAGGCCGTACTTCCAATGTCACCTGATAGCCGTGGTGACCACATTTCCTCTGCGGAACATCCTTCACAATTTTTAGCAACCTCAAGTGATTTGATACTTCCCATAATTATATGAGTGGGATTAATTAGCAATTAAAAAGAACATAAAATTAAACAAAAAAAGGTATCAGAAATACTCGTAGAATATGAATTTCCTCTCTTGAAGTTCCTAGCTTTGGCAAAATTTTCCCCAAGGATAAGGGCAAGATATCTCTTGAAATCTACTACTCTCCACAAAAAACCACTCACCAACCGCTTGAATAATTTTCAGTACAATATAATCAGTAGTAAGTCTTATTAATCGTCAAAAGAATGTATTGGAAAAATTTCGGAAAAACAAAAGGGAAATTAATGATTAATGGTAAAAAGCAAACAGAAAATGGACCAATAGCTCGGTGTTTCAATGCATGTGTGGAAATGGTAGGAGGTTATTAAATATCAACTTGGTGAAGTTGGTCTTATTCTGTTTACAATTGCCCTTATAAATATTACCTGAAATCTGAAAACAATAACTCAAAATCAAGATCAACATCAAGAGAGGGGGGGTAGAGTTATAATTAAATTAAGAAAGGATTAATTCTCACCCTCTTATTATTTTATCACATGAATAAGGTTAAAAGATAAATATATCAATTTGGTATTTACCTTGGAGAGTTTGGATTTGACTGGGTGAGCATACATTTATGTCTTTATTGCAATATGTCCACTCATTATAAGAAACCAAATTATTATTTAACTATATTTTTAAAGATCAATCAAAAAGCAAATCTTGTATAGGGTAAAATATGCTATGCCACATGGTTGCATAAGAGAGTGACACGCAAAGTCGAAGGCAGAGGACAGTCAAAATCGAAAACAATTGGTCCATTTGTCACCAGAAAGAATGACGCTCATAAAGATGCAATAGATACCTGCCACCCGGTAGCATTTAATGGAGAATATTTTACGGCATTAGTACACTGCCCGTTACACAGAATTTTTTATTTATGCTCACCGTTATACCTTCATCAATGGCCCTCGTAACTGACATTAAAGAAGGGCACGATCTTAGGACCTTGTTCCCTAGACGTAGCTATAAATAGTAAGCTTTGTTATCATTGTAAAGAGGACTTTTTTGAAAAACTTACGCCATCGATTAAAAGCTCTATACATTTTTACTTTCTTGTTCCTTGGTTTCATCACTGTTGTGCCCGCAAGTACTACTCCCAGAATTATTGTTTCTGCTATTTTGTCCTTATTTCAAGGCTAAGTATTGTACATTTTTTCAATTATTTTATTATTCCATGATCGAATTAATTCACTTGTCTAGATCACATATAAATTCAACTGTACCATTTTACGGATAAACAGTTTGGTGCCCACTGTGAGGCCTAGACAGCCGTGTACTTATGTTGATCCTTGCCTAACACGAGAAGAATATAAAGATGAAGAATCCTCAGAACAAAAGATAATTTTTGATAATAGTATATTTGAACAAATAAAAGAAAAAGAATTAGACCTCAGTGTTGAAAAAATATTTGAAGTACCTACGATAAAAAATTGGTTTAAAAGACAAAAAGAAGAATATTATGTGGTTAGCCAAAAAGAACATATAATTGACTGTAAATATACAAAAGGAAAAGCTAAAATACCAATAATAAACAAAAGAATAATAAACAAAGAAATACAAGATATAAAAGCAAAAAACC
>AWOL01S0091776.1:0-10815 GCA_000715115.1 Nicotiana otophora | reverse complement strand
TGAGTTATGCCCCTGAATTCCTTAGAGTTCAAAGATTTCAAAGCAAGATTCAGATCTTTCAATATTGCCCAAACTGATTTCAAACTACCCTGTGGACTATGTGAACTCCATATGCTAGTAATAATTGAGAGAAGTCATCATGTTCTATCCATATGTTAAAGAATTTGAAAGGCACTCTACATTTTCCATGTGGAAGATGTCAAAATTAGGAGCATGATTAGATATTTAAGGCAATTCATAGTTTGTTTCTATATGACCCCAGGACATCAGCCATTCATAATTGCCAAACACTCTATCTAACCTACTGCTAACCCTATCAGATCCATGTTACTGGTTAAATCATGTATAGTAATCACCTTTCCAAGGTTGTTCTATTAATGTAGTATTCTGAAGGCAGGCAGTAAAATCTTGGATTTCTGAGTAGCTTACTGGGTTATCAGATAACCTGACATTGGGGTATAATATTGCATTACAATCCCCAGCTATCATCCAAGGGGCTGTTATACTTAATGAGAGTTATTGTGGAGTATCCCAGAGGATTCTTCTTTGTTCAATCCCATTGTATCCATACACTACTGTGAGTAAGCAGTCAATATCGCTTCTTCTTCTTTTTACCTAACAGTGTGTCATTTGAGCATCATAGTTAATACCATTAACCAATAGGTTAGTGGTACCCATAGTATCCAGATTCTATTATTGATTGTCTCTTGGTAGTTTGTTAGCACATTCCAACCAGGTGCAATAACTTTTGCATCCTCTGGGCATTATGCTCCTTCACTTTAACTTCTATGAGTTCTAACAACTTAATTTTATTTACTCTAATATACTCTATTACCTCATTTTATTTATACCTTTTATTTACACCCCTAATGTTCTAGAATAACCAATTTATCATAGTTTCATGGTATTTCCAACTCTATCCCCAGGTGGTATTTGATCCTCATATCTACTTATTGATACAACTTCAAATCTATTCTTTATTGGGATAAGGGTCAAAGTTGGGAAGCTGATGAAGTTAAGTTCAGTGATATTCTGCATTGCTTTGCCTCTGTCATCCTGTTTCTCCTTTGCAGCTACAGGTAAGGTTGTGTTGTGTTGAGATGGCTTTTTAGTCCCCCTAGGATCAGCTAACCTTGTTACTCATGTTTGGCCTGCAGCTTCCACGTTATTACCCTCTAGTTCTTGTTCAACAGGTGCAATTTGTTTTGCATTATGAGGTTCAATTATAACATGTATGGGCCCTTTGGTTCTCCATTATTGTGTAACAACCTTGTTACCATTTCTCTCCTTATCTGGTTTGGTTGTTGTATAACAAGGTGTGCCTAGGTAGTGCATTTATGTCCAACAACTAAATATTTATCACAATAAGCAGGTTTCCAGTCATAGGTTATAGATTGTTGAAACTTCTTTCCATAAGGGTCCATAACCATGATTTGAGTGGGCAGTTCTTTGGTTATATAAACTTCAATAAGCACTCGAGCATAAGATACTCGAGTCTGCTTAGTAGTGCACTCATCGTCAAATACAAGGGTCCCAATTACACTAGCAATCATGCTTAAAGAGCCAGCTCCCCAGCACGACATAGGTAATTTAGGAAACTTTACCCATAGTGGCATAACAATAGGGAATTCCTCCAATAGTAGCTGGATCTACAATGGGGATTGAGGTTGGTGTAGTTATCTCTTACGTCAATTTCTCCGTCAGTGGTTGGCTATATGTTGCCATCGAGCTTACAAAGTTAGTCAGGGGTTGCATCTTAGGCCTGACGCGTCCTCTACTCTCCCTTTCGCTATGGCTGACATAGGCGGCGTACGTTAATTAACGTGCACCGAGAGCATGATGAAGGAGAGCTTAGTATGTGATTTTACCGAAGCAATTTCTGAAATTCTTTGGACACCTTCTATTGAGATTCATGATATACATATTTATTTATTTTGTTTCTATTTGCTATGCTTCATACCTGTTTACTTTTATGTATATATATTATAGGACCACTAGTAAGTGTCGATGCTGATCTCTCGCTACTGCATTTTTGAAGTTAAATTAGATACTTACTGGGTACGCATTGATTTATGTACTCATACTACACTGCTGCACTAATTGTACAGGTACTGTTACATGTACTTCTATTGGTCACCCATGCGCGTAGACACACTTATTGGGAGACTTAGTTGTGAGTTGCATTCTTTGTTTCCGGCCGCAGCACACAAAGTCTCCTTCATTTATATCTATTGTATTCTATTTACTTTTCATTCGGATAATAGTCATAGTAATTTTGTATTTTCTTGTAGATGATTATGCATATGTGATACCGAGTTTTGGGAATTTTAGGAGATTTTCATGATTGTATTTGTTGTTATATCATCCAGCTTATTAGTTTGTTCATATTCGTATCTTGGTAAGGATGATAGTACCTTATCATGGTTCGCAAATTTATTTTCACTTATTTATTTTCATCGTTTGGTTTAAAAAGTATTATGAGTGGTCGATTATTGTGATAATTTATTGTTGGCTTGCCTGACGGTAGCATTCTGTGCTATTATGACCTATGATGGGAAATTAGGCCGTGACAAGAATAAAATGGAAGTTTCATTTAATTTAAGTGAATCCTTTATGCCTATTCATGTATTTTTACATGCTATATCCATGCATATCATCTATGTATGCTATTTGATGCATTTTATACATTTATGAGACTAGTTAACAGTTTTTTAGACACCGGAGGGTGTTAGTTTATGTAAAGTTTGAGTCTTTATTATGCTTAGATATTCTAGACTCATGTAAAAAGGTTATCTTATATATGCTATCTGGAGATTGATTGAAATTGAGTCTTTATCGTGCAAAGTACACTCTAGACTCATCTAAATTCAAATTAGTGCTATTTGGTGAATATCTCCTGTACATGCGAATTTGGTCCATTTGTATATGCTTTTTATTTGGTTATCTGAAAAAAGTGCTTATTATCTTCATCTTTAATTGTGCATCTTATTATTGATATATGTTGTTCATTGGTTGTTCTTGGCTATTTCTCTGTTATTATTTATGGTTATGAACTGCACGAATTACATAAAGTGAGTATATTTAGACTAAACCTCGCCACTACTTTGTTGATGTTAGTCTTGATACTTACTGAATACATGAGATCGATTATACTGATACTATACTTCTGCATCTTGCGTGTACATTTTGGAGCTAAGTTATTGCGAAGTTCTAGGGCAAGCATTAAAGATATTGAACGTTCAGGTTATTAGCTGAACGTTATTAGCTGTCATTTTGTTCATGGCAGTTTAGAACTTATATTTAAGTTTATGTACAATCAAACAAATGATGTATCTTCTTCATATCAACATCGTAATACTAATATTAGTTGATCATGATTTGTAAAACAAGTTCTTGGGATAACTTGTATTAAATTTAGTGTTTTAATTTTATTATTTATTTGATGATATTTAGTTTGAGTTGTATTTTTGTTGGTTGGCTTGCCTAGCGGATCGAGTTAGGCGCTATCGCAATCTCGGTGAGATTTGGATCGTGATAATTAGGTAACTTCATACAAAGCTGCTTATTCTCTTATTCTTCCTCTTCTTCTTCATTGTCGTCGTCGTCGTCATTCTTCTTATTATTATTTTCTTCTTTCATTTAATTATGAGCTGTTGTACAATAGGCGCTATCGCAAATAGGTATTGTTGAAAAGGATTAAAAAATATTATCAAATCGCCATTGTTATAAGACGAGTTTGTTAGATTTGTTGTTATTTTGATAAATTGATGATTGAGTTTGTTCTTTATAATATTTAGAATTTATGTTTCAAATTTGAGCTCACTTGGAGTAGATTAGAGCGTTAAATCATGTGTTGAATTATTGAAATTCAAAGAATAAGTTTTTTGTTCTAGGCAAAAAAATATTCAGCTAAATATAAGACATAATTGCATGACTTCAAACACACATGACTGTAAAAATTTGCATGCACTTCAGTCATGTATGGATATAGTGTAGACAACAATAACTCAAGTGCGTCCAATTCTTTTTCTTTCTTTTTGGTGTACTAGGGCGAGGCGAATCCCAACCCATTCGTTAGCTAACTTAGCCCTCTTTTCAATCTATATAAAATCCTCCATTACTTCTTCGCCAATACCTTTTTAGGCACTTCAGTCATATGTCTCTACAGGTAAAAATGAGTGCATTTCAGTCATGCATCTCTGCATGCAAAAATTATTATTAAACTTTTGAGGTCTAGTCTTTCATTAAGAAGCCAAGATTTGTTTGTTCCCATATCCGTTGTCACGACCCAAACCGATGGGCCATGATGAGTGCCCGAGTCCTACCTGTCGAACACCCCTAAGCATACGTCTAAGAATAAACATGAAATAGGGGTAGGTCATAACATGTGTTAATAAACTGCTGAATCGTGTGAATAACATATATGAGGAAACATGCTCAAAAGACATACACACACACACACACACACACACACACATACATATATATATATATATATATATATATATATATATACGGAATATGGTAGGGCGAGCCGACAAGGCTGCTATGGACAACTATATATCAAAATAAAAGTCGACAATGCCACATATTATCCAACTATAGATGACTGTTTACAGACCTCTAATACAATGTACAACTATATAAAGGACGGTACTAGACACTGTCATACCCATATATGTATACAAAAATATAGTACCAAAACCTAATAACAACTCCGGATCAAATGGAGCACACAAACTCTCATTGAACAAGGATCCTAAGAAGGGGGATCGTCAGCCTGTCTACCTACACCTACGGCCATGAAACGCAAGCTCCCAGGCAATATGGGCGTCAATAATAATAATGTACCGAATATGTGAGGCATAAAAATCAGTATATAAAAGACATGAAAGAAACATGAAGTAAATGACTCAACCTGTAAGTCTGAATAGTTATGTAAATCATAAAACATTTATAATGTCATGCATATGCGTATAAATGTCATATCATACATAAGTATATGCGTACGTAATAGCATCAAGCCTTTGAGGGCATCCCGTCATATCATCTCGGTCTTAAAAGGTGAAATTCTCAACGTATGTAAGTGATTAGATGGTGGTGAGTATATAATGCCATAACTTTTTCCCATACCCCATATACATATAATATACGCGTATATAATGCCATCTAGGCATAGGTCAATATACGTGTATAAATGAATGCAATGCATAAGAAGTAAGTCAATAAGACCTCTCGGGATGTCACAAATCAATACGCCTTCGGTTAATGTCACGAAATAAACTTTATCAACTTACGTATTTTCTGAGACCCACGAACAAATTATATAATAATAGGACATATGGGGAATCAAGAACATAGGCAACCCTAGTACTTCTAAGAACAAAGTCATTTGTGAAAGTTGCGTGTTTGTTTGTTTCGTTGTATCATATAGGTCATGCCAAAAGGAAAGAAGGGATAACCTTAACATACCTTATAGAAATCTGTCCAATAACAATGCTAAACTCAGCTCACTGCACCTTAATCTTCAATAACGACAGTGAATTTATTGTCAATCTACGAATGACTCTCTCATTTATATAACAAAAGTAACTTAATATGTAACAAAACGTGCAACATTTCCCCTTATTTTATTGCTTCCTCAAGCCTGCTATAGGCGAGACAACAACACAAGACCTTCAATTTGATATATAATTTGTCCCAAAAAGACCTCATATAACACACGAAATGTATTGCTCAAAAATCTATGTTACAAGGCAAATCCTTAGTCGGTTTTTTCAACTTAAATCCAATTTTCCCCAAACTTTATATTTTATATCCAAATATCATATATAGTCATATTATGACTCTACACTCGTTGAAATCATGATTACAAGTCTCATATTCATTATATGTCACCTTAAGACGCACATGATGTAACATCCGCACAATATAAAGTATCCAAGAAAGAATAAAAGGTAGATTACGAGGGTCAAAGGCAAAAACTTTCTTAGATAGTGCGCTGCTTTGAAAATCCAGAGAGTATTACAAAGAAGTTGAATAGTAGGTAAACATTAACGACGTAACTAAATTTTTGACTGATACCACAATGATAATTATGGCACCAAATGTATCACTAAATGCAAATACATATAGGTTAATATCAAATTTCATTGGTACGTCGCCTACACTTCAAATTTGGAAGAACATGGCTATTATCTTCTCAAAGAGTTCAGTCATAATTGACTAAAGTTCATTCATGTATGTGACCTCCCAACATCAGACGTAAATTTTACCACTCTAGTTACGCATGTCTAAAGTTATGTCCAAAGTGGGTTAATCTATAAAAAATATTAAACTTAGCCTATTGCTTAAACAGCGGTCCCTCGGGTATTTATAAAAAAAAAACAAAGGAATATGACACTTTTTGGGTGCTCTTTAATTTTTGACCCCCTGCTTGTCTCATAGACAAAACTTCAAGGTCAAAAGTTAAAAGTGTTGCACACATGGCAAGCGAGGGACAACAACAACAACAACAACAACAACAACCCAGTATAATCCCACTAGTGGGGTCTGAGGAGGATAGTGTGTACGCAGACCTTACCCCTACCCTGGGGTAGAGAGGCTGTTTCCAATAGACCATCGGCATCCTTCCCTTCGAGAACTCCCCACCTTGCTCGTGGGGTGACTCGAACTCACAACCTCTTGGTTGGAAGTGGAGGGTGCTTACCATCAGAGCAACCCACCTTGTCGGATACTTGTTAAACTTGTAATTCTATCCAAGTGGCAAGTGGGACAAAAATTCAAGTAAAACTTTCACGGGACACCCTATTTGATCATCACCATTTAACTCGTACTCACTTTTTCTGAAAAGTTTAACTAGTACCCAATCTAGTGAATACTTCAGATTCAGATTCTTCTACGCCGCACTAGATTCTGCTCCTACTTTTCAGATATGAAAATTTTCAGTTAAATATAAGTGTTCAACAATGGTGTTAAGCTTCTTCTTCAAGTAATCAAATAGAGTTGAGNTTCAATTTGATATATAATTTGTCCCAAAAAGACCTCATATAACACACGAAATGTATTGCTCAAAAATCTATGTTACAAGGCAAATCCTTAGTCGGTTTTTTCAACTTAAATCCAATTTTCCCCAAACTTTATATTTTATATCCAAATATCATATATAGTCATATTATGACTCTACACTCGTTGAAATCATGATTACAAGTCTCATATTCATTATATGTCACCTTAAGACGCACATGATGTAACATCCGCACAATATAAAGTATCCAAGAAAGAATAAAAGGTAGATTACGAGGGTCAAAGGCAAAAACTTTCTTAGATAGTGCGCTGCTTTGAAAATCCAGAGAGTATTACAAAGAAGTTGAATAGTAGGTAAACATTAACGACGTAACTAAATTTTTGACTGATACCACAATGATAATTATGGCACCAAATGTATCACTAAATGCAAATACATATAGGTTAATATCAAATTTCATTGGTACGTCGCCTACACTTCAAATTTGGAAGAACATGGCTATTATCTTCTCAAAGAGTTCAGTCATAATTGACTAAAGTTCATTCATGTATGTGACCTCCCAACATCAGACGTAAATTTTACCACTCTAGTTACGCATGTCTAAAGTTATGTCCAAAGTGGGTTAATCTATAAAAAATATTAAACTTAGCCTATTGCTTAAACAGCGGTCCCTCGGGTATTTATAAAAAAAAAACAAAGGAATATGACACTTTTTGGGTGCTCTTTAATTTTTGACCCCCTGCTTGTCTCATAGACAAAACTTCAAGGTCAAAAGTTAAAAGTGTTGCCCACATGGAAAGCGAGGGACAACAACAACAACAACAACAACAACCCAGTATAATCCCACTAGTGGGGTCTGAGGAGGATAGTGTGTACGCAGACCTTACCCCTACCCTGGGGTAGAGAGGCTGTTTCCAATAGACCATCGGCATCCTTCCCTTCGAGAACTCCCCACCTTGCTCGTGGGGTGACTCGAACTCACAACCTCTTGGTTGGAAGTGGAGGGTGCTTACCATCAGAGCAACCCACCTTGTCGGATACTTGTTAAACTTGTAATTCTATCCAAGTGGCAAGTGGGACAAAAATTCAAGTAAAACTTTCACGGGACACCCTATTTGATCATCACCATTTAACTCGTACTCACTTTTTCTGAAAAGTTTAACTAGTACCCAATCTAGTGAATACTTCAGATTCAGATTCTTCTACGCCGCACTAGATTCTGCTCCTACTTTTCAGATATGAAAATTTTCAGTTAAATATAAGTGTTCAACAATGGTGTTAAGCTTCTTCTTCAAGTAATCAAATAGAGTTGAGTCACTATTTTAACTTCGCAGTTCAGATATCAAATTCAATTTCGACGGAGCCGGCAATGACGTCCGAGTTTAAATTCTCCGAGCCGAATCTTACCAATTCAGTTGTCACCTTGGAAAACCAAATACTGTCCATAATCTTCTGATCTCACCTTTGAAGTTGCATTTTGAAGTGATAAGAACTTTAGATTCCAATTTTGAAGTTGCACATTGAAGTGATAAGAACTTCATATCCTGATAATAAAGTTGCACTTTAAAGTGAAACGATAATTTCGAATCCGATTTTGAAGTTGCACTTAGAAATGATAGAATAACTTTAGATTTGATTCTTAATCCCAATTTGTAACTTTAGATACGCATTCTGAAGTGACCACATGCGAATTTTGAGTTGTAATATGAAGTGGGTAAATTTGTACAAAATATTCAACTTCGGGTGCTACTTAAATAGTGGTCCTAATCGGGTATTTGCCCGCTTCTCTCGAAATTCAAGACCATCCGCTTTGAGGGCTATTTGTGTACTCCATCATTTATTTATAGGAAACTACAAGCTAAATGTCATGATCCGCCACATCATCATGCCACGTAGGTGCTATTTGACATTTATTTTTGCCATATGGAAGCTTACATATGAAATGGATTAGCACATGTGGGAAGGTTCTAGAGAAATATGGAGATTTCTCGTGGAAGACCTTAGAATCCTATGAAATTGTTAGGAAAGTCCTTGAAGATTCTAGCTATATAGAATATTCTAGAGAAGGGACTTACTTGTAAATAATAAGAGCCTTGTGTAATAATTAATATTTACTCACTAGCCCCTATGAAACTAGTATATAAAGGGGGGTTATTTATTTGTAACTAATTAAGCAAAACAATAAAGTTCTCTCTAATATAAAAAGTTCCGTTGACAATTCTCTTGTGTTCTAACATTCCCTTAGCAATCTTTAGTGTAGTAAGGTTGACTTGGCATAGCAATAATGTGAGCAAGTTGTGCAAAATCGTGAGTGGGTTGTCAAGTGTCGCACGTGTACTTAGTCAAAGACCAAGGACTTGACAACGTGGTATCAAAGCAAAGGTTATGACTAAAGGAATGTTAGAAAAAATATAAGAGATTGCTAGAAGGAAACTTTGTAGGGAACTATGATCGGGATTACCAAGTGTGTGGTACTTGCAAAAGGGGCAAATGTGAAGGTCCCTAAGCGAAAGCAATATGGCGACGCACGGGATGCACGCGAGGTGGCAGACTTACTTTGGAGGTTGGACAAGTACTTTGAGGTAGTCAAGGAGGATGATGAAGTTGTTAAGGTACGCAATGCCTCAATGTACTTGACCGAGGTTGCTGCGTTATGGTGGCGTCGAANGGTAGAGAGGCTGTTTCCAATAGACCCTCGGCATCCTTCCCTCCGAGAACTCCCCACCTTGCTCGTGGGGTGACTCGAACTCACAACCTCTTGGTTGGAAGTGGAGGGTGCTTACTATCAGAGCAACCCACCTTGTCGGATACTTGTTAAACTTGTAATTCTATCCAAGTGGCAAGTGGGACAAAAATTCAAGTAAAACTTTCACGGGACACCCTATTTGATCATCACCATTTAACTCGTACTCACTTTTTCTGAAAAGTTTAACTAGTACCCAATCTAGTGAATACTTCAGATTCAGATTCTTCTACGCCGCACTAGATTCTGCTCCTACTTTTCAGATATGAAAATTTTCAGTTAAATATAAGTGTTCAACAATGGTGTTAAGCTTCTTCTTCAAGTAATCAAATAGAGTTGAGTCACTATTTTAACTTCGCAGTTCAGATATCAAATTCAATTTCGACGGAGCCGGCAATGACGTCCGAGTTTAAATTCTCCGAGCCGAATCTTACCAATTCAGTTGTCACCTTGGAAAACCAAATACTGTCCATAATCTTCTGATCTCACCTTTGAAGTTGCATTTTGAAGTGATAAGAACTTTAGATTCCAATTTTGAAGTTGCACATTGAAGTGATAAGAACTTCATATCCTGATAATAAAGTTGCACTTTAAAGTGAAACGATAATTTCGAATCCGATTTTGAAGTTGCACTTAGAAATGATAGAATAACTTTAGATTTGATTCTTAATCCCAATTTGTAACTTTAGATACGCATTCTGAAGTGACCACATGCGAATTTTGAGTTGTAATATGAAGTGGGTAAATTTGTACAAAATATTCAACTTCGGGTGCTACTTAAATAGTGGCCCTAATCGGGTATTTGCCCGCTTCTCTCGAAATTCAAGACCATCCGCTTTGAGGGCTATTTGTGTACTCCATCATTTATTTATAGGAAACTACAAGCTAAATGTCATGATCCGCCACATCATCATGCCACGTAGGTGCTATTTGACATTTATTTTTGCCATATGGAAGCTTACATATGAAATGGATTAGCACATGTGGGAAGGTTCTAGAGAAATATGGAGATTTCTCGTGGAAGACCTTAGAATCCTATGAAATT
>AWOL01S0091768.1:4600-19470 GCA_000715115.1 Nicotiana otophora | reverse complement strand
GGCCCAGTCGGTTGCCTCAGCTGCACCTGAGCCTAGACCGGCTGCGGACGGCAATCCGCAGAAGCTATTGGATAGATGGACAAGGCTACACCCTCATATCTTCGGTGGTGAGCGGCATGAGGACCCCCAGGACTTCATTGATCGGTGCAGGGATAGACTGCACAACATGAGGATATTAAAGTCCCACAGGGTGGATTTTACTACTTTCCAGCTGGAGGGCAGGGCCCGTAGATGGTGACAGTCTTATCTTCTTGGCAGACCAATGGGTTCTCCTCCCATGACTTGGGACCAGTTTACATAGCTTTTCTTGGACAGGTATATCCCACTCTATCAAAGGGAAGAGTTGCGAGGTCATTTTGAGCAGCTCAATCAGGGTCAGATGTCAGTGACCGATTATGAGGCGAGATTCTCAGAATTGTCTCGCCATGCACTTATGATACTTCCTACTGACGTAGAGAGAGAGTGCATAGATTCGTTGTGGGGTCGCACCCCGATTAGTATGAGTACTGGTTATCAACTAGTAGTGGAGATTGCTCGGAGGATTGAGGGTTACCGTCAGAGGGGTAGAGAGCAGATACATCAGGACAAAAGGGCCCGATTATCTAGAGAGATTAGAGGTGCCCCGGCTAGGGGTAGGGGTCCGTTTGGGAGGGGTCAACCTAGCAGGCCCACATATCCAGCACCACCATCTCCTCAAGGTGCTCCGGTGCGATCCTATTTTAGTGATATGCTAGAGAGTTCTTATCTCCCACCAGCTCACCAGGTTTCTTCCAGTGCTTATTTCAGCGCCATGCCAAAGAGTTCATACCGCCCACCAGCCATTCAGGGTTCTTCTAGTGGGTATTCAGGCCATCGGGGTAAGATTTCGAGGTAGCAAACTATGGTACCGAGAGGTTGCTACGAGTGTGGAGATGCGGGTCACATGAAGAGGACCTGTCCCAGGCTTTGGGGCAAGGCAATACAGCAGGGTCATCAGCCCATAATTGTAGCACCAGCAGTCCGACCGCCCATAGCTGGGGGACAGGTGGGTAGGGGCCGTCATAGAGGTGGAGGCCAAGAAGGGGGAGGTCATCCAACTATTGTTCAACCAGGTGGTGGCCAGCCAGCTGGCGCTCCACCTAGATTCTATGCTTTTCCAGATAGACTAGATGCAATGGCCTCAGATGCCGTGATCACATGTATTATTTCTGTTTGTGGTAGGGATGCTTCGGTATTATTTGATCCAGGGGCTACCTATTCCTATGTATCATCTCTACTTGTTCATTTCCTGGATATTCCTCGTGAGTCCTTGGGTACTCAAGTTTATGTGTCCACTCTTGTGGGCGATTCTGTGGTTGTGGATCGGATCTATTGGTCCTGTATGGTCATATTCTGTGGTTACGAGACTAAAGCAGACCTTCTGTTACTCGATATGACCGACTTTGAGGTCATCCTGGGCATGGATTGGTTATCCCTATATCACGCTATCCTTGATTGTCATGCCAAAACTGTTACTTTAGCGATGTCATAGTTGCCGAGATTAGAGTGGAAGGGTTCCTCTATTAGCACAGCCAGTCGGGTCATCGCTTTTCTGAAGGCTCGACATATGGTTGAGAAGGGTTGTTTGGCTTATCTAGCTTATGTTTGGGACACCACCGCAAAGTCTCCGACGATTGATTCAGTGCAAGTAGTCCAGGAGTTTGCGGATATGTTTCCTTCTGACCTTCCAGGCATGCCACCAGATCGTGATATTGATTTCTATATTGATTTGTCTCCAGGTACCCAGTCTATATCTATCCCACCGTACCGTATGGCTCCGAAAGAGTTGAAGGAGTTGAAGGAGCAGCTTGAGGAGTTATTAGCAAAGGGGTTTGTGAGACCGAGTGTATCACCTTGGGATGCACCAGTATTATTTGTGAAGAAGAAAGATGAGACTATGCGGATATACATTGATTACCGCCAGTTGAACAAAGTCATCATTAATAACAAGTGCCCGTTGCCGCGTATTGATAATTTTCTGGACTAGTTGCAGGGTGCTAGGGTGTTTTCTAAGATCAACTTGAGATCGGGGTACCATCAGTTGAAGATTCGGGACTCAGATGTTCTGAATACTACCTTTCGTACTAGATATGGCCATTATGAGTTTTTGGTGATATCCTTCGGCTTGACTAATGCCCCAACTGCGTTTATGGATTTGATGAACAGAGTGTTCAGGCCTTATATTGATTTGTACGTCATTGTCTTCATTGATGACATCTTGATCTACTCACGTAGCCTGGGGGAGCACGAGCAACATTTGAGAGTAGTGCTCTAGACTTTGCGGGAAAAGAAGTTATATGCTAAGTTCTCCAAATGTGAGTTTTGGTTAGATTCTGTGGCATTCTTGGGGCATGTTGTATCAGGCGAGGGTATTAAGGTGGATCCCAAGAATATTGAGGCAGTTCAGAGTTGCCCTCATCCTACTTCGACGACTGAGATCAGGAGTTTCTTGGTTAGCAGGTTATTATCAGCGGTTTGTGGAGGGCTTTTCATCCATTGTAGCCCTTTGACTAGATTGACCCATAAGTGTGCTCTGTTCCGTTGGTCTGATGATTGTGAGGTGAGCTTTCAGAAGCTCAAGACAGCTTTGACTACAACACCAGTTCTAGTGTTGCCCTCCAGTTCGGGGATTTATAATGTGTATTGCGACACTTCACGCATTGGCTTGGGTTGTGTGTTGATGCAGGAAAGGCGAGTTATTGCATATGCTTCACGTCAGCTGAAGCCCCATGAGAAGAATTATCATGTTCACGACTTGCAGTTGGTCGCAATTGTTCATGCTCTTAAGATCTGGAGGCATTATCCATATGGGGTGCCTTGTGAGGTCTACACTGATCACCTTAGTTTGCAGCACTTGTTCAAGCAAAGGGGTCTCAATTTGAGGCAGCGCAGATGGCTTGAGTTACTGAAGGACTATGACATCACCATTCTTTATCATCCAGGCAAGGGGAATGTAGTCGCGGATTCCTTGAGCAGAAAGGCAGAGAGTATGGGTAGTTTGGCATTTATTTCAGTAGAGGAGAATCCACTAGCTTTGGACATTAAGTCCTTGGCTAACAGACTTGTGAGGTTGGATATTTCAGAGCCTAGTCAAGTTCTTGCATGTGTTGTTGCCCAGTCTTCACTATTGGAGCAGATCAAGGCTCGACAGTGTGATGATCCACACTTGGCAGTTCTCAGAGAGACGGTACTACAGGGTGGTGCCAAGGAGGTTTCTATTGGCGAGGATGGTGTCCTGCGACTCCAGGGTCGTCTATGTGTTCCTAATGTCAATGGCTTGAGGGAGAGAATTCTAGAGGAGGCGCACAATTCTCGGTATTCTATTCATTCGGGTGCTGTGAAGATGTATCGGGACCTGAGATAGCATTATTGGTAGCGGCGGATGAAGAAAGACATAGTTGATCATGTAGCTAGGTGTCTAAATTGCCAGCAGGTTAAGTTTGAGCACCAGAGACCAGGTGGCTTACTCCATCAGAGACTATACCAAAGTGCAAATGGGAGTGCATTACTATGGACTTAGTAGTTGGGTTGCTGTGGACCGTGCGGGAGTTTGATGTAGTTTGGGTCATAGTTGACAGGCTGACCAAGTCAGCACACTTTATTCCAGTTGCAACTACTTATGCTTCAGAGAGGTTGGCCCAGATTTATATTCGGGATATAGTTCGGTTGCATGGTGTGCCTGTTTCCATCATATCAGATTGAGGCCCTCAGTTCACTTCTCACTTATGGAGAGCCGTACAGAGTGAGTTAGGGACCCGTGTAGAGCTCAGCATTGTGTTTCATCCACAGACCGATGGGCAGTCAAAGCACACAGTTCAGATCTTGGAGAACATGCTCCGAGCATGTGTGATTGACTTTGGAGGACAGTGGGATCAGTTCTTGCCTTTGGCTGAGTTTGCTTAAAACAAAAGTTATCATTCCAGCATCGAGATGGATCCATTTGAGGCTTTATATAGTCGACGATGTCGTTCTTCTAGTTTGAGCACGGCGAGGCTAAGTTATATGGCACTGATTTGGTGAAGGATGCCTTGGAAAAGGTAAAGTTGATTCAGGAGCGACTTCGCACAGCACAGTCCAGACAGAAGAGTTATGCTGATCAAAAGGCACATGACTTTTCATTTATGGTAGGCGAGAAGGTTCTCTTGAAAGTCTCGCCGATGAAGGGTATTATGAGATTCGGGAATAAGTGTAAGTTGAGCCCCAGATTTATAGGCCCATTTGAGGTGTTGAGACGAGTTGGGGAGGTTGCTTATGAGCTTGCCTTACCTCCCAGCCTATCAGGGGTTCATCCGGTTATTCACGTGTCTATGCTCCGGAGGTATCACACCGACCTGTCACATGTATTAGACTTCAACACTATTCAACTAGATGAGAGCTTGGGTTATAAGGAGGAGCCAGTGGCCATTGTTGCTAGACAAGATCGCCAGTTGAGGTCCAAGAGGATTCTCGCGGTAAAGGTCCAGTGGAGGGGCCAACCAGTCGAGGAGGCAACTTGGGAGTCCGAGGAGGACATGCGGAGCAGATATCCACACTTATTCAATACTTCATGTATGAATTTAAACCCGTTCGAGAACGAACGTTTATTTAAGAGGTGGAGCATGTAACGACCCGACCGGTCGTTTTGCTTTTTAGAACCCCGTTCTCCTAAATAAGACTTCTCGTACATAGTTTTACTGTTTTATGACTTGCGGAGATGGTTGGTTCGGGATTTGGAAAAGTTTGGGTTGAAATCGGAACACTTGGTTCCTTACGGTTGGCTTAAAAGGCCAAGTTTTCTTCGGTCAACATTTTGAGTAAACAACCTCGGAATCGAGATTTGACGGTTTCAATAGGTTCGTATGATGATGTTGGACTTGGGCGTATGTTAGGATCGAGTTTTGGATGACCCGGAAGCATTTTGGCGCCTAATAGTGAAAGTTGGTTCTTGAAGGTTTTAGAAGTTCTTTACATTTGGTTTGGATCGGTTTTTGGTGATATCGAGGTCCAAATGGAATTTCGAGACTGGGAGTAGTTCCGTAAAGTCATTTAAGACTTGCACGCAAAATTTGGTGTCATTCCGAGTAGTTTAAGCATGTTTCAGCGCATTGGAAGTAAAATGAAGAACTCGAAGTTCTTAAGTTTGATTCAATTGGTTTTAGGGTATGATTCTTGGTTTTAATATTGTTTCGGGCATTCCGATACTTCGAGCGAGTCCGTTTTATGATTCCAAACTTGTTGGTATGTTCGGGCGGGGCCCCGGTGCCCCGAGTGTCAATCGGACGAGGCTCGGACCAAACTGAGAACTTAGAGCAAGGGCTGAAGCTCCCCAGATCTGTCATAATTGCACTTGCGCTTGGCCAACCGCAGGTGCGAGCCATGAGCCACAGAAGTGGAAATACAAAGGGAGCCCAGGCACCGCAGGTGCGGAGGGACTTACGCATCTGCGAGACCGCAAGTGCAAACACTGTGGTCGCAGGAGCAGAAAAGGGCTCGCAGATGCGGCTCCTTGTGTCCGCAGATGCGGAACCCGGCCAGCTGAGGAAAAGGCACACCTGCGAAGGTTTTTCCACAGTTGCGAGACCGCAGATGCGGCCCTTTGACTGCAGGTGCGAAAATCGCAGAAGGCAAAACCTCATTTAATACGGGACTTAGACATTTTTGATCTCATTTATTTTATTTTGGAGAGATTCTTGGAGCTCTTAGAGAGGGGATTTCACCTAACACTTTAAGGTAAGTGATTCCTACACAATGTGAGTTAAATACATAGTTTATGGGTAGATTATAACATGTAAATTGGTAGAAAACATAGGTTTAGGTGAAAACCTAGGGTTTTGGCAAAAATGAGATTTTAACATGACAATAATCATGAAACTTAGTGAAAATCATATAATTATGTTCTATGTTGATAACTTTCTTGAAACTTTTCGGAATCCGAGCACGTGGGCCCGGGGGTAAATTTTAGAAGACCTCACATTTAGGGTTGGGTAATACCCTAAATAGTTGAAATATAAACGTTTGAACATATATGGATTAGTTTTTACACTATTTGAATAGTTTTGGATTGTTCGGCTTCGGTTTGAGGGTTTGAGCGCATTGTTGAATTTGGAAGTAGGCTTTGAGACGAGGTAAATTCTAACCTTGTAAGAGGGAAATTTCCCCATAGGTGAATTTAATTAATATGTGTTGTTATTTGTGGTGGCTACGTACACACGAAGTGACGAGAGTCCGTACGTAGCTACTATTCTTGTTATGTCCGGGTAGTTTTAGGCTTACACCATGCTTTGTGGACACCGTTATTTGGTTATATTTGTTAATTGTATCAAATGGAACTAAGTTGAGGAATTTTAAGGATTTTAAAGCTTCAAGTTGAATTGTCTTTATTTTGAAAAGAATCAAGAAAGGGTTATGATTATTGATAAATTTATATTTGACCGCATCGCATGTATGATTCACGAACGGGGTTAAGATTAATAGATGCATCTATGGTTCGTAACGTTTGACCATCAACAGTGCACAGTTTATATTTATGTTGGATCGGACCGAACGTCCTCAGTGGAATTTTGTGCCTGATAATAAAATTGGAAGTCTTTCCTTTTATAATCGGTATAAATTCATTGCTTGAATGATCATTTGTTTTAAATGAAGGAAGTGATTTGGGTTCTTTGTTATGGTGAAGAATTGTTCAGTTGTTTATAGTTCCGATTTCTATTGTCATATATCCTACTTATTTAGAATTTCATATTATTATGTTATTGGCCCTAGTAAGTGTCGGAGTCGACCGCTCGTCACTACTTCTTCGATATTAGACTAGATACTTACTGGGTACATATTTTTATGTACTCACGCTGCACTTCTGTACTTAATTGTACAGGAATTGAGGCAGGTGCATCTGGTCACCAGTCCGGCGCGTAGATTTGATCCCCACATCGAGACTTCACGGTGAGCTGCCTTCTGAGCTGTTCTGCAGTAACTGGAGTCTTCTCTATGTTATATTTTCTTTCTATTTCATTCAAACAGTAGACTAGTATTCTTTTGTATATTCTACTAGAATGCCCACATACTTGTGACACCAGGTCTTGACACACACACTAGTAGACTTGTAATTTCGGATTTGTTTACATGATTTTGATTTGTACTCACATGTCCTGTTTAATTATGTTATGTTTGCAAATTTTCTAAGTTCGTTTAATAAGTGAGGAAGTAATATCCACTTAGTGATTTATTTAAACGGGAAAACTATTATTTGATCAATGTTGGATTGCCTAACAACGGTTTTGGGCGCCATCACGGCCTGAAATAAAAATCGGGTCGTGACAGGACACGTCCCTAAGTCCAAAAATTAGCCAACGGAGCTAACGGAACTGACGAAACTCCATTCCAGGATGGTCTTCATATAGTTCCGGCTATGGTCAAAATCCTAAGACTTAATCTTCTGTTTAGGGACTACGTGTCCCGAAACACTCCAAAATAAAAAACGAAACCTTCCGGCAAGTCACATAAGCTTAAACAGATACGAGGAAAGCAGTAAATAGGAGATCGAGTTTTACACTCAAAACGATCGGCTAGGTCATTACAAGATCTTTTTTTTTTAATTCCAAAAAAACTTCATCTATTTCGCGTGTGGGAATGAGTGCTAAAGAGAGGAATTCAGAGTGAATAATGTCTATCTATCTGCAAAGAAAATGCAGTCCCTTTTATAGAGGGTAGGGGATGTGCTATATGAGGGAAGAAGGGAGGGAATATAGGGAAATGTCAGCTGAATTTCAGGGAAAAAGAGGTATGTTGTTTAACAGAAAAATGGACAGTTGTTTATCCAAATATTCCTCCTCACCTTTCCAGCCCTTTTACCCTCTGTATTTAACCAAATATGACCTAAATTCCCCTGTGTTTACTCCACTTTAAACCTTTTAGAAACTTCCTAAATGACTTAGCAAGATTCCCTATTTTTGCCATGCCTTTTAATCCCTCAAACTTCTGTTATTTACTCCTTCTCCGTGACCTCTTCCTATTTTCAGAAATTCTAAACTAAGCTCAAATTAATGAGACTCCAAAACCAACTGTTTAGACCCAAATTTCAATTACTTTAATCAAATCAAATAATATTATCTTAAACTGATTAATCAACAAACAAGACCTTTACCTAAACAAATTTGGATATAAAAAGAAAACAAAATAGACCGAAATTTGCATGATCTACAAAACAATGTTTAAACAAAAACAAACAGACCATTAATCACCTAAAATGATTGTACGAATTGGAGTAGCTAACAATTGAGGAAACTAAATAAATACAAAATTGACTGACCAACGACATGAACCAATCGATAAAAAATAAATGCAAACAAAAATAAAGTGTAGAGATGTACCTATTCAACAAAAAAACGGGATAGCGATGCGATTTAAGGCAGATGACGAACACTGGCCGGAATTTGATAGCTTCGAGATGAGCTAAAACTTACATTAATCGATTGCTCTTACATTAAAACTTACGAAAGAAATCGATCAATGTCAGTCTCAAATCAAAACGACTATCAATGCTGAAGAAATCAAAAGGGAATGATCCTAGGTTTTCAAACCATTTCTAGATTTAATAATCGGGAAGTTTGAGTGGTTTTCTGGTGAGATGGGTGAGGGATTAAGGGATAGTAGGGTGTGAGGATTGTGGGGTGTTAATTTGGGTCGATTTGGGGTGATTGGGGCAGTGGCCGCCGGCAGATGTTCTTAGGTGATAGGTGTAATACCCCGAAAAAGTTTGAAGTACTTAAGCACTATTAAGAAAGTTGATGTGCGTTAATTATATTATTTTATATGTAGACAAGGACTATTATATGAATGATATCAATTGATCATGATAATAGATGTATGATGTGCATTAAGAATGATTTATGATCTAAGAAAAACCCCAAGGCTAAGGCAAGTTGAAAATTTTATGATGGGATAAAGTTTCAAGTGAGTTCGCACAAGATCCTACTCTAAACGCATGCTGCTACAAAACTATAACTACTTAGGAGATGATCTACCTATAAAATTGAGTCTAATTTCCAACGCTTCAAATCGTTCGTCACTTGGACACTCCTACAAGAAGTTATGATCAAATTACAAAAGGCTGGAAAAATGAGATTCTGCGACAGTACTGCGATCGCAAAAGTGCTTCTGCGACTGCAAACTGCTCGCAGAATGGACCAGAACAGCCCAGTTCTAGGCACCAATTTGTGCGACCATTTTGCGACCCGCATACCCATTTTGCGGTCCATTATGCGACCGCAGACCTGCTTTCGGAGGGTTAATTTTTCTATTTTCATAACCCGACCCCATTTTGATAAATAGGCTTTGGAGTTTATTTTGTGGCGATTATCTAATTTTTTTAAAGAGAAGTGAGAGTTTTCTAGAGAGAGGAAGTATATAAAATGTTTTTTCCATCAAGATCTTGTCCAAAATTTGAAATCCAATAAGAAAATCTCACAAGTTCTTCATCTAAGAGATAAGGTTCCATACCCTAGTTTTTAATTTCGAATTTGGTTGATTAGGAGTATGATTCTTGGGTATGAGAGTATTATTTATACATGTATGTACCAATAAGATTTGTGGAAAGATTGTCGGGCTAAAATAAGTAAATATTGGGTTGAGGAGTGAAGGAAATCTTGTATAAGAACCTTGTAGCCAAATTTGCACACCTAGTGTTTGATACAATGCTCAAATGAGCTGAGACCATGAATATCTTTCTAATTATGGTTCAATTTTGTTATGTATCAAAATAGATTGGGATTGCTAGAATTTTCGGAACGTTGTAACAATTTAAGGAAAGCTCAAAGCGAGGTATGTTGGCTAAACTTTCTTCTTAGAATTAAATTCAATGATGTTCCCGTATGTTTCAAGTATGGATATATCAAGTTCCTTATTCTATGTTCCGGGTTGTTCCCAATAAATGTGAATGTCCCAAATAAGCAAAGTGTCGAGAATTATGGATTCAAAACGTGTTCCGAATGTTCCTATCACATTATGTTATCTTTTGGAAATGTATTCAAGAATGATATGTGTATTAAAATGCTATTTCCTTGAGTAGTGTTGCAAAGTAAGGTTATGATGTCAAATTGTGTGAGAAAACTCAATATGCTTAAGACTCTTAATTTCTCATATGTGTACCTAAAGTATTCCAACCTATAAAGATGGTTGGAAGTGAAATAAGTGAATTGGGGATATAAAGTGTGGCCTACGTGCCAAGAGTGAAAGTTATACTTGTGGCCAATGGTGCCCATGAAATGCGATGATGTAAGAAAGATTATGAAATGAGCTTTGATTCAACTATTCAAAAATTGACTTTAAAAATTGAATTGCCAAAAAGCTTATGAACTCAAGTGATGCCCATATATGGTTGTTTTAGCTAATGCTATGTTTAGTGAGTATTTTCAATGTGTTTTACATTCTTACATATTCATGAGTGGAAATTGTGTATTGTCCTTTTTGGAAAAAAGTAATTCAAAAAGAAATCCATTGTGTTTAAAGTCTTCATTACTTATGAACCTAAAGTTGTGATTTTCGGGATATTATATATGTTGATATTTAGGATGATGATCCATGAAAGGACAGATATGAAAGTGTGGAATAAGAAATACGGCCATTGTGCCATGAAAGAAGAATCATAAGTATGGCCAAGAGAGCCAATGAAATAATACTGTTGTAAGTAGTTGAAAGTATGGATTGCGTGATATAGGGTGTAAAAGGTTATGAGATGTACGTATTTGTACTTTTATTTTCAATGTGTTATAAGCCCCTACGTTCTTGAGAGTAAAGGCTATGATGTTCCTAAATGTTCTAAATGATCTTAATGTTCTATGATCATCCATGGCAAGTACAAGTAAGTAATAGTATGAACATGAAATGTGGCCGTTGCCTAAATGAGAATTTTGAAGTGTTGTATGTCCCAATGGTTTCAACTATAGTTGTATGCTTCAGAAATAATATGTGTAAATGACTTTGATTGTTAAGTTCCCAAGAGTCATGATGTTACACCTTGTGCGTCCCAGTGACATAATGAATATGAGACTTGTTAATCATAATTTAGATGATTTTAAAGTCATAATATGGCTATATATGATGTTTGGATAGAAAATATGAAGTTTGGAAAAAATCGGATTAAAGTTGCGGAAACACCGACTAAGGATTTGCACTGTAACAGAGCTTTTTGAGAAATATATTTCGTGTGCTATATGAGGTATTTTGGGGACATATTATATACCAAATTGCGGTTCTTGGAATTTAGTTTCCATCGCACTTAACCATTTATTCATACGATACCCGGATATAAAGTTATAAGCATTGGAAGAAGGGCCAAACACAGGGTGCCAAGTAGCACCTTTTTGACTTTTAAATAAATGGGATTTTTACATCCCATCTCGTCTCTTTCTCCATATTTCCAGAGAGCTCTCCCAAATAACACCCCTAAACTTACCCTTAAGCTCTCTACAAGATCTTAAAACAAGATTACTATCCCGGACACGAAATCAAGAAGTGATAACATTAAAACGATCCCTACGACGTAAGTATCGCTATATCGCCTCTCGTTTTCTTTGTAGTTTGAGTTTTGGAAGGTAGTTCATAGTTAATAAAACGTGTACTTTCTATATTTAAGTGTTTAAATATCAAGGAATGTTGATAAATTCATTTCCTAATAGTTAGAACTCACGGGACGGTGATCGGAAGTCGTGAGTTCGAGTTATTTGACTTGTAGTGGACTGTTTTGTGGGATGTTTCGTGTTGCCTTTGGGCTGTATATTTGTCTACTGTTTAATGGCATTTTTGAGGATAAATGGTGTGGAGCAACACCATATAATGATGGAATGGTGGGCTGGTCGTTCGTCGTTACATGTTTTAAGTTGGTCAACACTACTTTGGTTGTCGTTTTATGTATGAAGTGATTAGGGTGTGTGGGCTGTTTTGTGGTATATTGTGATGGAGATAAGGTTGGAAAATGATGCTTACATATTGTTATTGTTGTGTTCTTGTTGTTGTTGGTATATGGTATTGGAGGAGGACCTAGTTACAGGAGAGATGCTGCCCATATTTATGTAAACGAGCTGCTAGTTTAAGTTGCGGACTTATCCTTTACTCAGCACTGATTTTAAATCTCCTTATGATGTGGTAGATTGAATTAAGTTATTTTAAGAATTTCTTGGAAGGTATTAAGGACTCAACGAAGTTAAGTTATGTTAAGGCTATCCCTTCTTTCCTTTTGGCATGATCCATACGATACAAACGAAACGAGTAAACGCACAACTTTCATAAATGACTATATTCGTAGAAATACTAGAGATGCTTATGTTCTTGATTCTCCATGTGAATTATTATTATATCTTCTGTTTATGGGTCTCAAAAAAATACGTATTTGATAAATTTTGTCCGAAAGAGATATTAATTTTATGATAGTCGAGAAATCCTATTAACGTATTTCTTATGTATTTCATGCATTTATACATTTACATTGACCCATGACCAGAAGGCGTTATATACGCGTATATTATATGTATATGGGATATGGGAAAAGGTTACGGCGTTATATACGCAGCACCACCTGATCAGCTGGTATACGTTGATGATTTGCCCACAGTGGCCGAGATGATATGATGGGATGCCCTCAGAGGCTTGATGATGTTATGTATACCTATACCTATTCATGATATGACATTTACACGCACATGCATGACATTATAAACGTTTCAAGATTCACAAAGTTATTTATACTCACATGTGAAATTTTGTACTCCATGTTTCATCTATGTCTTTTATGTAATGATTTTTATGCCTTACATACTCAGTACATTATTTGTACTGACGTCCCTTTTGCCTGGGGACGCTGCGTTTCATGCCCGCATGTTCTGATAGACAGGTTGAGAGTTCTCTTCGTAGGCTATCAGCTCAGCAGAAGGTGTTTGTGCACTCCATTGCTCCGGAGTTTCCTATTTGGTCAGTATGATTTGAATATGTATTGATTGGTATGGAGGGGCTCTGTCCCAACCTTTATGATATTTATTTCCTCTTAGAGGCTTGTAGATAGATGTCATGTATTCAGATACTGTTATGGCCTTATAGGCCAGTACGTCATATGTATAAGTCGGTATATCAAGTTGGGTCACCCTATATTAAGTATTTTCTCATGTTTTATTATACTTATCTCACGACAGCCTCTCTGGCTCATTTACCTATGATTGTATGATACAAAAGATACATTACGTTAGCACTCGATTGAGTAAGGTACCGGGTGCCCGTCGCGGCCTATCGGTTTGGGTCGTGACAGAAGTGGTATCAGAACAGTTCTGTCCTAGGGAGTCTACAAGTCGTGTCTAGTAGAGTCTTGTTTATAGGTGTGTTGTGCACCACACTTATAAGCAGGAGGATACAGGGCATATAGGATTGTCACTCTTTTTTCTTACTCTAGATCGTGTGGTAGAGCTCAGTTGTAAGAAATTCAAATTCCTAAATTCTATTTTATTTGTTAAACAAAGACATCTACATCCAGAAAGACAGTTGGTAAGAGATTGAATGTGGTTGTGGAGGAGTTGAGTCAGAGGAACTCGATTTTGTGTCATGCTTATGATGAGTAAATGTAAGGCCTTCAGTAGATTTGTGTGTACTACGACGTGTGGGCCTCTTGATAAGGATCCCTAAGGCATGAGTATCTATCTACCCCTGTGGTAAAAAGTAATGAGAGAATAAGAAGGTAGATACAAGTTTCAACAAGTAAAAGAAGCTAGGTGAAGAAGGATACGAGGTACCCAGTTAGTGAAGATTATTTGTATTTACAATTCAGGCATAGAAATATAAGCATTCGGAGTTACTTTCAACAATAACAAGGATATATACGTGACAACACATATTTCAGTTATGTCCTGTGGGAGCTAACATATATAATTTAGTAGAAGGATGGGATATCAGCATCCAGCTAGGGTTAGAGTAATCCAAAATTGTGGATAGATTGTTATCATTAGCTCATATTTCTGAGGGTATTGCAAACGTGGCAATGGTTCTCCTTGTGAGACACCCAAATGGTGCACTCTAGAATAGTACAATCAAATATGAATACTAAAATGTCNAATGTTCAGAAATTTCAGAAGATTGGCATTGGAATCCTAGAAGGGATAAATATTTACCTTTGTATGGCTCCCGTCCCTAGTAAAGAGAGAGTGTTAGGCAACCCGAAGAGCCAGTGAGTTGAATCAAGGGGGGCTAAAAGTGAATGAATGGTTTGAAGAAGTTGTTATAATAAGGTAATAGATAGAAATATTAGCAGGAGAATAAGAAGAAAGTAAATGAATCATTATGAGTAAGACGTGATAAATAGATGATAATGGTAAATCAAAATATGACAAGACTACAGATTCTATAGTCAAGTGAAGAAAACGACAAGAAGTTACAGGCCTTGAGACAATAAAAGAGTATAAGCCATAAAGTTATGTCCCCATTTCGAGAAATGAGTTGGTGACTCATACATGATTACCAGAAGGAAAAGTTAGACCCCCGGAATAATAGAAATTAGTATGGGCTAGTGAATAAGATAAACTGAACATGAATTCGGGACCGAAGGATTTGATAATAGTTGACATCATGAGAATTTCAGAGATCGCGTTCCGGGCGATAACTGAATGGACAACAGAAGAATAACTTTTAAAGGCCATTCAGGAAGACGCTTCCCTAAAACAAGCGTTGTGAGCAGAGTTAAGCTTAAGGGACTAAGTGTGCTAGTTACACTAGGCGTCACCTTTGTGTGTAAGAAATTAAATTATCCCTGGTACATAAGGGTTACCGCAAGGCAAGTAAGAGTCCGTGAAGATGTGAAAAGACGTCAAATATGAAGAGGTGAAACATTTATAGGTAAATCT
>AWOL01S0091765.1:0-11680 GCA_000715115.1 Nicotiana otophora | reverse complement strand
AATAATAATAATAATAATAATAATAATAATAATAATAATAGTATAACCAATATGGACTGATGCGGCGTGTATCCCGATCCACAATAACACTCTCAACATGGCTCTAAGGCCAACCTTGGCTATCAATCTCTCAAGTATCAAGGGCTCACAATCTCGTACCACTCAGCCCAACAATGATAATATGTGATGTAACAATGAATGATGAATAGAGACTGAGATATGATATACAAATGAAGAATCATCACTGAGTGTAAAAATACAGTTAAATCAGATAACTCAAAATAACAGAAATAGCCTCAACATATCTTAATTAAATAACCACATAGCTTAGATATGATTTCTAGTATGAGTCATAGCTCAGTAAATCTAACAAGTAAGGAAAACATGGATAAAACAATATACGATGGCAACATAGCCCAAAAGTCAACCCGGATCATGACTACCCCGATGCACGACCACACGCCCGTCACCTAGCTTGTGCGTCACCCCAAAATATCACGAATAACATGTTTTCCAGGGATAATTACCCCCAATTCCAAGTTTAGAAATGTTACTCACCTCAAAACTCACAAATCAATCCTCCAACAAGCCCTTCCACGTGTATCGGCCTCCGAACGACTCGAATCTAGTCACAAACAACTTAATATCAACAAATATTGCCGTAGGAAACAACTTCAAATAATAAAGCTAAAGTCTTTAATCAAAATCGAAAAGTCAATTCAAAACGACAACCCCAGGCTCGCACCTCGAAACCCGACAAAATTCACAAATTGCGAACAACCATTCAATTACTAGTCAACCATACCAAAATCATCCAATTCCAATCACAAATCAACCCTCAAATCCCGAAATCTCACTCTCCAATACATAATCCAAAAATTTCCAAATTCCTTCTTAGATTCATGAAAATTAGGTGTAATAATCAATGGGTAATAAATATCTAAAAAAAAAGTGATTAATCTTCATTTACCTTTTCACTTGTAGCAAAAATCCTCTCAAAAATCGCCCTAAGCCGAGCTCCACAAGTCCTAAAATGAGAGAAATAACTTAAACCCTCAATTTATACTTCTGTTAGTGAATCCACACCTACGGTCACTTGACCGCGTCTGCGGTCCCGCTTCTACGGAAAGTGGCCGCATTTGCGGTCCCCTTCACAAATCCAGCCTTTCGCTTCTGCGGACAAAATTCGCATCTGCGATCACACAGGTGCAGAAAATGCCTCGCACCAACGCTCCTCCAGCTCCAGTCAAACTTCGCTCCTGCGGCCCTCACTCGCAGAAGCGATCCCATTTATGCGCAAACCCCTTAGCATCTATGACAATCTACCCAACCAAGCCATCTACGCATCTGCACACAATGGACCGCACCTGCAGCTCCGCATATGCGGCCAAAACTTCGCAGGTGCGGTTGCATCAAACCTGAAGCCATCAACATCTTCTAAAGTCCAAACATCATCCGATTTCAATCTGAATCACACCCGAGGCCCCCGGTGACCCCATCCAAACATACCAACAGGTCCTAGGACACAATATGAACTTAGTAGAAGCCTCAAATCACATCAAACAACATCAAAACCACGAATTTTACCCCAATTCAAGCCTAATAAAACTAATGAACTTCTAACTTCTAAAACCAATGTCGAACCATATCAAATCAACTCCGAATGACCTCAAATTTTGCACACTAATCCCAAATGACACAACGGACCTATTCCAAATCTCGGAACCAAAATTTGAATCCGGTATCAACAAAATCAACTCTCGGTCAAACCTCTCAAACTTCCAAATCTCCAACTTTTCAACTTTCGCCCAAAAGCCTCAAACCAACCTACAGACCTCCAAATCAATATCCGGACATAGTCCTAAGTCCAAAATCACCATACGAATCAAAGCTCCATTCCGGAATCGTCTACATAAAAGTCAAAATCCGATCAACTTTTTCAACTTAAGCTTCCAACCTTGGGACTAAGTGTCCCAATTTACCCCGAAACCTCCCCGAAACCAATCCAACCACCCCAGCAAGTCACATAACCTTAAATGAACATAGAAGAAGCAATAAATATGGGAATAAGGCTACAATATACAAAATAACCAGCCAGGTCATTACATAATCGAAAACATAGTTCCGGCAATAAAGCTTCTGGCCGGGTTGAGCCTAACAAATGTAATGACCCGGGGAGAGATTTTACTACCCACGCATGCCCAAGGAGTAACAAAAACTATTTTGTTTGAAGTTGTATATGGTGACATGGGATATAATGTGATACTTGGAAGGCTATGGATTCTTGAAATGAAGGCTGTACCGTAGACTTATCATCAACTGCTAAAGTTTCCCACATCGGAAGGGGTCAAACAAATTAGGGGAGATCAACCAGCTGCAAGAGAAATGAATGCATTTACCTTTTTAGTAGCAAGGCAAAAGAAACAAGCAAATAGTAACTACAGGAGCCGATACCCTCTTCCATCCCGATTAAAGATAATGGAGAAGAGGAGTCATCAGATTTTTATTAGGTACCAAGGTCTTTCAGATACCAGAGGAAACAAATGCAACCAAATCGACCGCAGAGGAACTCGAACAAGTTTCATTATTCACGGAGTTTTTAGAAAGGAAGTTCCACTAGGGAACGCGGTTGAGCCCCGAACTTAGACTTAAAATTATTGATTTTCTTAAAGCTAACATCGGTTGTTTTGCGTGGTCTCATTCAGATATGACAGGTATTCTGTTGGAAGTGGCTGTCCATAAGCTAAGTTTGGATCTTAACTTCCCTCCGGTAAGGTAGAAGAAACGTCCGATAGCTGAGGTCAGAAACAGGTTTGTCAAATAGAGGTAACCCGGTTATTAAATATAGGTTCAATTCGAGAGGTAAATTATTCTGATTGTCTAGCTAACATAGTGTTGTACTTAAAAAGAATAATAAGTTTAGAATGTATGTAGATTATAAAGATTTGAATAAGGCATGCGCTAAGGATTCTTTCCTGTTGCCAAACGTTGATCAAATAATTGATGCTACGGCCGAACGTGAGTTAATGATTTTCTTGATGCGTATTTCTGGTATAATCAAATTAGGATGCACCCGAAAGATAAAACAAAAACCTTGTTTATCACAAAGTTTGGCACATACTGCTATAGTGTGATGCATTTCGGGCTTAAGAATGCCGACGCCACTTACCAGAGGCTCGTTAATAAAATATTTGAACAACAAATTGGTAAGACAATGGAGGTTTATATTGATGATGTGTTGGTTAAGTCTCTTAATGCAGGAGATCATTTGACTCATCTACAAGATACATTTGATATTCTGAGAAAATACAACATGAAGCTCAACTCGAAAAAATGCACTTGTGGAGTTGTCTCTAGAAAGTTTATGGGTTTTTGGTTTCTCAAAGAGGAATCAAAGTAAACCCAGATAAGATAAAAGCCATCAAGGATATCCGGGACCAATTGACAAGTGTGAAGGAAGTGAAAAGGTTGACTGGTAGGTTGGCGACCCTAAGTAGGTTTATATCAAGGTCTTCAGATAAATGCCATCATTTGTTTTCACTCTTGAAAAAGAAGAATGATTTTGTGTGGACTCTTGAATGTCAGAAAGCATTGAAAGACTTAAAAAGGTACATGTATAGTCCTTCAATGTTGTCAAAACCAATGGAAGGTGAGCAATTGTTAATTTATTTGGCGATTTTGGAAGCCTGGTCTTCGGTTAATATTAATCACTTTTTCGGGAGAAACCCTGAGATATGCCATTAGAACTATACATTTAACTAATATTGAAGCCAAGCACGAGGCTTTGGTTGCAGGACTTGAGTTAGCTCGGGGACTAGGCTCCGAGATAATTGAAATAACGTGGGACTCCCAGCTAGTATTGAACCAGATATATGGAATTTTTGACACCAAGGAGGAGCACATACAACAGTACTTGAATAACGTTCAAGTATTGCTTTCCCAGTTCAGGGAATGGTCGATCATCCACATTCCAAGGGAAGAAATCGTGGAGCCAGACATATTGGCTAATTTAGGGTCTTCCACAAAAATAAAAGGAGCCGATTCCGGAGCGGTCGTTCAACTGTTGCATTCGGTATTAGACATGGATGGATATTGTGAAGTTAATTCAACCAATATAATTTGGTATTGGATAAATGAGTTTATAGAGTATTAAGGCATGGCAAATTGCCTGAAGATCTAAAAGCATCACGGGCGCTTCAGACTAAAGCTACTTGTTATTACCTTGTTGACGGTCAATTATACATAAGGTGTTTTTAAGGACCATTGGCTTGGTGGTTAGGGACACCAGAGGCTGATTATGTGATGAGAGAGCTTCATGAAGAAGTGTGCGGAATTCATTCCGGTGCAGACTCATTAGTTCTCAAATTGATAAGGGTTGGCTACTATTGGCCCCGGATGGAACAAGACGCGAAGGTATTTGTACAAAAATGTGATAAGTGTCAGCATCATGCACTGTTAGTGCATCAACCGATAGAACTTTTGCATTCGGTGGTGTCACCATGGCCATTCATGAAATGTGGGATGGACATTTGGTCCCTTACCACAAGGGCTCGGGTAGGTAAATGTTTTTTTTTGGTTTTAACCGATTAGTTTATTTAATGGGTTGAAGAAGGTGGTTATAAAAAGATTGGAGAGTGAGAAGTGATTGATTTCATATGGGATCACATCATTTGTCTGGTTGGAGTACCAAAAGAAATTGCTTGTGACAATGGGCTGCAATTTATAGGTTCCAAAGTCACAAAGATTTTGAAAGGTTTGAAGATAAAATGAATTACAACTTCTCCATACCGTCCAAGTGCTAATGGACAATCGGAGTCAACCTACAAGGTAATAATTCAAAGCCTCAAAAAGAAATCAGAAGATGCTAAAGGTAATTGGCCAGATGAGCTACCAGGTGCGTTATGGGCATATCAAACAACGACGAAGTCGAGCACGGGTGAAACACCATTTTCACTTGTGTAAAATGATGAAGCTTTGATCCCGGTGGAGATTGGAGAACTGATCATAAGGTATTCCCGGTCAAACAAGAAGACAAATAATAAACATTGTTGGTTAAGCTGGATCTGCTTAAAGAGAATCAAAATTTAGCTTATGTAAGGATGGTGGCACAAAAGCAAAGGATGGAAATATATTATAATCGGATAGAAAATCTTCGATATTTCAAAGTCGGGGATTTGATTTTAAGAAAAGTAACTCAAAATACCCGAGACGTTAATACCAGGAAGCTAGGACCAATATGGGAAGGCCCGTATTGGATTTTAGCTATAATCGGCAAAGGTATATCAATTAGAAAATCAAAATGGAGTTAAATTGCCAAGAAGTTGGAATATGACTTACCTTAAAAGGTTTACTGCAAAAGATCCTTGTTGATACTGAAAGTATGTGCTGCACTCTTTTTACCTTCGTTAAATTTTTGTCCCAACTAGGTTTTTCTAGCAAGGTTTTTAATGAGGCATAATTAACATCCAAACATTGGTGGTGGTGATGGTGGTGGTGGTGGTGGGGTAACTATTTCATATTAGAGCAATAAAAGTGTCATGAAGACCGGGGACTGCATGATATCCCCGTAGAAATAAGTTGTACAAGTTAGCCACATGTATTGGCATCTTTATTTACTTAAGAAAATAAATGTTAATGTAAATGTACTTTTGAGAATTGAAATAAATCAAAGTCCTTTTGGTTTTATCTTATTTCTTGTGCAAACGATAAGTTACGTTCTTTTTCATTTGAAAGTTAATTAAACTTCAAATGCTTGTGTCGGAATGAACATGATACGTCCTCTTCAAGAGCACCATAAACATAAAGGCCATCCCTTATGAAACCCTGATAGTCAAAGTGTAGATACCTGAAGAATGATTGCCTGGGATTAAAGTTATCGGATGTAAAAAACGTTCCTGAGCTTATCAGTTAAATAAAAGGAATAATTTTTACACAATAATTAAGCAAAAGATTTATTTTATTACTTTAACTACCAGACTCAATAAAGAAGTTTTGGCATAGTTACAAAGGAAAAGTAAAATATATACATCAATTAGTTTTGCCTGCGAAATCCGAAGGGAGAGAAGTGTTTTCTGCTTCTTTTGCAGATGAAGGCTGGTCCACATTCGGTCCAAGGTCTTCATCCTTTTTCTTCTTTTTTATCTTCCTCTTCGGTTCTCGAGTACTCGGAGCTGATGATTGAAGAGCTTGAAGCGATGGGCTAAGTAGGAATGTTGTTGAGGGCAGTTGTCTCCAATTAAGAGCTTTGGCAATGCAATCATCTATATTCTCAATGCCGTTTTGGCCTCCTCCAACGTCTTCCTCCTCATATTGTAAATTGTATAAGTTTTCTCAAGGAGGAAAAAGTCTTCTTGATCTTGGAGTTTAGCTCGGAGTTTCTCAATTTTGGATCGTAGCTGATCATATTTTGCCCTCATAATGCCATATGATCGGTCAAGGTCGGTATTGGTTCTCGCATGTTTGCGGTTCTGTTCCATGACCTTTTTGAACCTTTCTTACATTCTGGCTCTGTTCTCCTCGGCAGCAGTAGCCTCCTCGATTTTGAAATGTAAGTTTGCTTCCAGGTTGCTGATTCGTTCCATGGAAGTAGACTCACGTTCAGCCGCGACAGTTACAATATCCTGCAGCTCAGCCTACTTAGCCTTCAAATCCTTAAGATCTTCATGTAATTGAGTGGCCTCTTGGATGTGGGCCATTATATCTTGCTTGGATTTCTCTAATTGGGCCTCAAGATCACCCATCTGAGCAACATTCGCCTCTAAAGCTGGGAGGCACTCGACAAGCTAATTTCGTTCGGCGGCAAGCTGGTTTCAAGCAGTAGTAAGCTCCTCTTTGTCCAAGATCAAGTTTTGTAGACTCTCGGAGGTAAGAAGATTAGCCTGAAAAGGTTAAAAGTTAAAGTATCAAGAACAAAGTTTAGCAAGAAATAAGGGAAGAGAGGGAGATTAAATTGATACTTGAGCTGAACAATGCATTCTATTGTTGATCAGACACTCAGCAGAAAGAGAATCCATCTTTCTCCAATATTTGTACGTGGACAGAGGCTTCAGGTAATTGGCAACCTCTACCGGCTTGGAGAGTAGTGGCACTCATTTGAAACCATGAGAATGACATTGCATTTTTCACCAGGGTTTTGAATGGGTGCCGGGTAAGTGTTCCCTAAATTTCCATGGTCGGGTGACCTTAGGGAAGGAACATCTTCTGTCTATTCCTATTAGGAGGTGTAAGAGGTTGTCCATGACAGGTTTGAGTAGAGGCCGAGGTAGACCAAAGAAGTACTGTGGACAGGTGATTAGGCAGGACATGGCGCTGCTTCAATGTACTGAGGACATGGCCCTTGATATGAGGGTATGGAGGTCGATGATTAGGGTAGAAGGTTAATAGGTATTTGAAAGTTTCTCCCTTTATTACCAGTAGTATTAGTAGCACGCATGTACTTTCTTATTGTCAGATCTATATTATGTCATGTTGTTTAATTTTTTCCGATTATCATATTTCCCTATTGTTACTATTTGGTACTACTTATTCTTCTCCCCCCCTTTATTCTTTTTATTTTATTTTTCTTCTCCCTTTTCTCCCTCCTCCTACTACTTCTTCTTCTCCTCCTCCTCCTCCTCCTCCTCCTCCTCCTTCTTCTTCTTCTTCTTCTGCTCCTCCTCCTTCTTCTTCTTCTTCTTCTTCTGCTCCTCCTCCTCCTCCTCCTCCTCATTCTCCTTCTTTTCCTTCTTCTCCTTCTTTTCCTTCTTCTCCTTCTTCTGCTTCTTCTTCTTCTTCTTCTTCTGCTTCTGCTTCTTCTGCTTCTTCTTCTCCTCCTTCTCCTTCTTCTCCTCCTCCTTCTTCTCCTTATTCTTCTTCCTTCTCCTTCTCCTCCTCCTCCTCCTTCTCCTTCTTCTCCTCCTCCTTCTTCTCCTTATTCTTCTTCCTTCTCCTTCTCCTCCTCCTCCTCCTTCTTCTTATCCTTCTTTTTCTTTTTCTTCTCCTTGTTCTTATCCTCCTCCTCCTCCTTCTCCTTCTTCTTCTTCTTCTTCTTCTTCTTCTTCTTCTTCTCCTTCTCTTTCTTTTCCTCCTTCTTCTCCCTCCTTCTTCTTCTCCATCTTCTTCTCCCTCCTTCTTCTTCTCCTTCTGCTTCTCCTTCTTCTTCTTCCGATCATATTTTTCTGTTGTTATTATTTGGTACTACTTATTCTTCTCTCTCCCTTTATTCTTTCTTTTTCCCTTTTTCTTCTCCCTTTTCTCCCTTTTCTTCTTCTTCTTCTTCTTCTTCTTCTTCTTCCTGCTCCTCCTCCTTTTCTTCCTCCTTCTCCTCCTCCTCCTACTTCTTCTCCTTATCCTCCTTCTCCTTTTCCTCCTCCTTCTCCTTCTCCTTCTTCTCCTTCTCCTCCTCCTCCTCCTCCTCCTCCTTCTCCTTATACTTCTTTATTCTTCTTCTTCTTCTTCTTCCTATCTTTTTGAGTCGAGGGTCTATTGAAAATAATATCTCTACCTTCACTAGGTAGGGGTAAGGTCTGCGTACACACTACCCTCCCCAAATTCCACATGTGAAATTATATTGGGTATGTTGTTGTTGTTGTTGGTACAGTATATATATTGGAAATAGAGTTCACTCATAAGGGTGCTCTAAAAATGCACTAGGTAAATACGCTTTCAATAAGTTTTTGCTAAGCTCAATTTATTCTACAAAAGTGAGCTTACAGTGTACGATTAAAAGATAGAGCTAGAACTCTCATCTCATCTCTCTCTCTCTCTCTCTCTCTCCTACAAAAGCATTAAGGTTTAAACTGTGGAATAGGTGGCTGCTCTGACGTAACGTGACACCGCCACCGACCAATAATTCTAATCGTGGTTCATCTAAGCCAGTCTATTTCTGCTTTAAGCAAATTCCTATAAGTTTTTCATTTATGATTTACGCGTAATCTATTTATTATAAATTAACATGCTTCTACATTGTTATCAAAGTTGTGGCTGATTTTTTGCTCCGAAAAAAATATCATAAACTAGTTCTAATTTATCTGTGTAAATCTAGAACTATATTTCATATATTTTTTTAATATAATCTGTGATGTTTTAATATAATTAAAAACGATTTTCAACAGTAATCTAAAATAAATTTAAATCTATTTTGTTAAACCAGTTTGACTTAATCTATTTTTTTTTCCAGATTATTCGAACCCTAGCTAAAAAGATTTCAGTTTCTTAAATATTTTTATAGATCAGCCCCTAGCTCCTTTTGCTGCCTGAGATGTGCTGCCGCTTCTGGTGTTTCCATCCAAACACGGTTGACTTCTCCTAACTCGGGCCTTTTCTGTCAGTTATAGTTGGAGAAGAATAAAGTTAGAAAAATAACGGTGTATGTTCCAAATTTTTTTGAAGTAATTAAGGTTCATTAAAAATTATCAAGCATTAAATGGGTCGTTTACGCGCTAACGAGAGCTAATAATATGAAGAATATCATTTGGACATGAAAATATATGTGGAACATATTCTAAAACATATTAAGGATGTTTAAAAATGGGAAACAAGTTTGAAATAAATTGGAAATGTTAAGTGAAAATGATGTCCAAAGTTAAACAAAGACAATCTTTAAGAATATAAATATCACGATAGAAAGAATTTGCTACGGTTCCTTTTTAGTGTAAATTATAATCTTCCAAATAATTCGTCATTTGATCATTTTTATAAAGAGTTATGGATGTTTTATCGGAAGTCTGGCAAGTGCAGTCGCAGACCATGTGATGGCCGTGAGCCATTCAGTCATAGCACAAGGTCTTTAAAATAACATTCTAGAGTGAGAAAATCATTTGAATTTAAGGTTTGAGGTTCTAAAGAGAAAAGCTCTTGGTCCTAACATGATATATACTCCTATTCATGGATTAACATTTTTCAATGCTAGTATTAGCATAAGAATTGATTGAATCCATAGAAATATTTTTCAATTTTAAAGAATCATAAAAGGAGCTCAAGTTAGGATTTTGAATCCAAGTATTAATTTATCCACCCTATTCTTGACTATAACTGTAGAACTAGAGTATAATATGAAGTTAATCACCGTTTGGTCAAAGTTTTACTTAAGATCTTGAAGTGAATATTACGAATTGGTTATTAAAAGAGGAAGAAGAAGAATAGTAAAATTATAATTTTTGTTTAATTAAATTTGGTAATACAAGTAACTTCAATAGCTTAATTATGATTATGTATGAGTGGTGTGACCAAGTTGGGGTCTGAAATTCGAGAATGACCATTTTGAGATTTTTAGCTAGATTTAAACCCTAAATGGAGAAATATGAGAATCAACCCGACCCAGTTGGAAATTAAATTGTGAGCAGAACGAGGACCGAAATTCCTCTTCGAATCCATCTTCGGACCTTGCTAATTCTACGGAACCTAATCCTGCTGCTTCAACATCTTCTTTGATGGTGGAACATGAAGATTCTCCCAAAGAGGAAAAACCCTACCAGCGGAATCGTAGCTCACAGATGGGTAAGCCTCTCACCTATATGACACTTTTGTTGTCAAAATCGTTGAGGAGGACATTAGAGAACAAGAGAAATATTGGAGGTCATCTATGATTGGGTGATACTCCATATATTAAATCTATGGAGAATTATGTGGAAAATGTTTGAAATTTGGGTACCAAACCCAAAATCCTATAGCATGATGATGGCTATTACATATTTTGGTTAGATTCTATGGCTGACAGGGATCATGTAGTGCAATCTGGTCCTTATATATATATCATAACAAGCCATTTATCTTGAAGAATTGTATTGTTGATTTTGTTTTTGATAATGATTGCTTGACTGTTATTCCGCTATGGGTAAAATTTCCTAGCCTACCTGTTGGCTACTGGTCTACATAATCACTGAGTAAATTGGCCAGTGTAATTGGTAAACCTCTATACACTGATCTAGTTACAGCTGGGATGGATCACATTTCCTATGCCAGAGTGCTAGTAGAAGCAGACATATCACATCCCCTCCCTAGTTGTCTTGAACTTCATACCCCATCTGGTGTGATTCATCAGGATATAGGTTATGACTGGAGACCTAAGTATTGTATTGATTATTCTAAATTTGGCCATCCCGCTGATTAGTGCAGGCAGAGGAAAGCACATGAGGAAAATAATGGTTTTATTGAACACCCTAAGAAGAAGCGGAGAGCCAGGAAAAGGAGGAAGGTTGTTTCTAAATGGGTGGCCAAGGAGCAGACTGTAACTGCTCCAGCTGCTCCCCAAGAATAGGCTGCTGCTAATAACCACAAGATGTTGGCCCTCCCCTAGCAGAGGAAGACTTCCCTGTTCTAGCAGCACCCTCGAAGAGTCCAGGCCAACAAATGCATGGGAAACGAGTTGCTGATGGTGAGCTACTTGTTCAATTTTCAAAAGTCAACCAACCTAGTTGCTCTACAAACTAGACGAGAGCCACCAACAGATTTGACATACTGACTCAGAGTCACACTTCACCTATATTTGGGGAAAGTGACACAAACCAGTTCCAACCCCTATGATTCTCTACACCTGAAACATTAGAGGGCTCAATAAGCCCTTTAAACAGAAGGAGATGACTTTCTTTATGAAAAAGTATAAAATAGAAGTCATGGGAATAATTGAAACAAGGGTGAGAGAGAATCAATCTAAAAAGATCACAACAGAGTAGCAACGGATTGGCATGCTTGTTATAACTAT
>AWOL01S0091764.1:9180-23298 GCA_000715115.1 Nicotiana otophora | reverse complement strand
AATAATCAAAGTTAATTGCTCTTTTGTTTTATTTAATGTGACTATTTTTTATTATTTTTTGGCACGTAAGTTTGGTATATGTAATGTATTAAGATGGACAGTATAATTAACAATTAACTGAAACACATTTTACTCCCAAAATTTAATTTTATTCGATCGTTAAAAAAGAGATCTAGACTCGACTCAATTTCCCCCCAACATTGGTGTCAATGATAAATTGTGGCTATTAAAATAAAATACTCTTCAAATATAGAGAAGGCCACTCTTTTAAAATTATACTATAAAGAAAACAAATGTCACAAAAATGGGACGAAAAAGTGACGTTTTATCATAATTTTTTCAATATGCAAATACGCGTCTCTACTCTCTAGCATCACATTAACTCAAGAAAGTAATCACTATGCCATTAATTTCTTAACTTTTATATCCAGAATAATTTAATTAGTTAAGTATATTGTTTTTTATTTTAATTTGTCATCTGGAATTTAGTTAATTGTACATTGTGCAGCAGGAAAAAAAATGGTACATTATGCAAGTTAATGTGTTTCATCTCTATATTTATGTGCAGAATTATGAAAATCTCAAATAAATATTCATGTTATCTACTTTTTCCCTAAACAATAGCATACTTTATGATTTACTTGTATTTAATTATCCTCTAAAATTAACTATTTTAATCATCCGAATATTTGATACAAGATATTGATGCAACAACGCAAGCTTTTGGACAATATTTGATTGATGTTGGGAAAAAAATAACTCAAATTTTAATTGTGTTTGAACATAAAATTTACATGACAAAGATATTAATTGTGGTTGAACTTATTTCACTTGAGACACTCATCACACAGAACAGTAAAATAAATAGGGGTTGAATTTATCTATATCTATCTATCTATTTATGTTATTATAAAAGCACGAATGTTAGTGTCACGACCCAAAACCCACTATAGGTCGTGAGGGCGCCCAACGTCGCCGTTAGGCAAGCCAACGGTGAACTGTTAGCTTAATTATTTATTTTATTATTTTTAAAATCATAAGTCTTATTAAGTAAATGATTCAATGTGTTTAGAAATCATGAATTCTTAAATTATTAGTAAGATATAAAATAAAAGATGACAATATTAAGACGAACCATAACAATCACGAGAGTATCCCCAAAACCCGATGTCACAAGTGCGTGAGCATTTGCTAAGGAGTACAATAATAATACAACATCTGTCCGGAATATAAATAAGACAGGATAGAGTAAATAGTACGATGGGGACTTTGTTGGATGCGATACGTAGCCTGGAATGCAATTTACCAAAAGTCTCCTCAGCAACTGCGCCTACGCGCCAAGATGACCACCAAATGAACCTGTCAGATCCTGCACATTTAGTGCAGAAGTGTAGTATGAGTACGTAAATCAACGCGTACCCATTAAGTATCTAACATAACCTCGGAAAAGTAGTAAAAGGTCGACATCGACACTTACTAGAGGTCCAATAAAGTAGTATGATAAATCATAAACGGATATGAAGCACAACAGTAATAATAGGGTAAGACTGTAATTTACATAATCCTCCAAAATTTCTTTTATAAATATAAATTTCTCAATCTCGTATTCTATCTCAACAACTCAGATATATCAAGTGCCAGTATCAAACGGATAAGAAATACAATATAAAATGCCAGGCATCAGTAGAAGAAAAATCTCATGAATATTCGGACTGCTAGCGATATAACAAACGATTATATCGAGGTCGTACAACCCGATCCAGAGTGGTGTGTACACCGGCGAGGGTCGACTGACACGAACCAGAGATGTATCTCAATATACTGCCGATGCGTTCGACCCGCTCCACAAGAAAGGAAGGAATTTATCGAATTACGAGTCATGTGCTTACAATACAAGTACATGAGCATAAAGTGGATATATCCTTTACCGTTTATCAAATATTTTGCCAACAACTAGTATATATTCTTAAATCAATTTTAATTATAAATTCACTTAATTAAGCTAGCAAAATGAGTTCAAATAATTCAAATATTATATGATAAAGTCATAAGTCTACCCGGACATAAACATGCTTTAGCTACGTACGGACTCTCGTCACCTCGTGCGTACGGAACACCCACAACTAGTAGCACATAACAATTACATAACCTAGCGGGTAGTTTCCCCCTTACAAGGTTAGACAAGAGACTTACCTCGCTCTAAAATTCCATAACCGTCCCCAATGCCTCTCTAACTCTTCAATTCAAAGCCAAACGATCCGAAACTAGTCAAACAATGTGTAAATCAATCAAAATATACTCCAATGCACATAATTTAACAATTTATAATAATTCCCAACTCCGCTCAAAAAGTCAACAAAGTTAATCCTCGGGCTCACGTGCCCGAATTCCGAAATATTTTGAAGATAATCATTACCCATAACGCCACGAACCCAAATATATAATTTATTCCTAATTCCATGTCCAATTTCGTGATCAAAATCCAAAAATACCAAATTCTAGGTTTTCTATCAAAAATCCCGCAATTTCTACCCATATCCATGTTTAAATCCATATATAACTCGTGTACTTAGCTCATAATGTGTAGAATTTTCTTACCTCAAGGTATATGATGAAGTTCTCTCCTCCAAATCGCCCCAAAAATCTCTCAAGCAAGAGAGGAATGAGTGAAATGAGCAAAAATCCCGATTGAGCAACATATATTCTGCCCAGGCGTCTTCGCACTTGCGGCTCCGCTTCTGCAGAAAAATGTCCGCTCATGCGGAAGTCATTTAGGCTCCGACCAGCCGCACTTGCGGCCCAAAGCGCGCACCTGTGAAAGTGCTTCTACGGCCCTCCCCTTGCTTCTGCGCTTCCACGCCTGCATGATCCCATCCGATTTTGCAAAGCCAGCCACGCCTCTCCAACTCCGCATCTGCGGACTCGCAGATGCGGAAATCCTCCTCGCACCTGCGACCACTGCCCAGCTCACTCAGAACCTCTTCTGTGACTCCTTGGCCACTTTTGTGGTCTCGCACCTGCGGCCATAAACCTCGCAGGTGCGATCACACCAGGAGCCTTAAGCTTCAGCAATTCCTTAAGTCCAAAACTCAACTCGTTTCCAATCCGATTCGCACCCGAGGCCCCCGAGTCCCCATTCAACCGTACCAACGCATCCTAAAACATGATACGAACTTAGTTGAAGCCTCAACTCATGCCAAACAACATCAAAATTATGAATCGATTTCTTTGAACTTTCAAACTTTAAACTTCATCGAAAGCTTTCGAATTATACTTAAACATCCCGGAATGACGCCAAACTTTACGTGCAAGTGTTAAATCGTGATGCGAACCTATTCCAAGGCTCGAAACCCCAAACAGACATTGATAATACCAAACTCCACTTCAAACCAAACTTAAAAAATTTTAAAACCTTCAAAATGTCAACTTTTTATATTAAGCGCCGAAATGCCCCTGGATCACCCGATACTCAACCCGAACATACGCCAAAGTCCTAAATCATCTTATGAACCTATTGGAGCCTTCAAATCTCGATTCTGAGGTCGTTTACTCAAAAGTCAAACCTTAGTCAACTCTTCCAACTTAAAGCTTCCGAATTAGAATTCCTATCCGAATCAACTCTGAACTTCCCGAAATTCAATTCCGACCACACGTACAAGTCATAATACCTGAAGTAAAACTACTCTAGGCCTCAAATCTCTGAACGACGCGGAAAGATAAATATTGAGAGGCAAAAATATTCCCGACAAATTGATTGACCTTTTTGCCTTTTAAAGTTAATATTTTCGTTTTGTAGCAATTTAATGATGAGTATAAATATACTTTTAGGTTAGGACTAAGTATATTTTTCTGTTAGGACTCAATCTATTCTAAAACATAAATAAATAATTCCATAATTGGATAAAAATACTCCTTTATATCCATCCTAATGAGAATTTGATTTCTACTACCAATTGCCTTTGAACTCTAAGAAATTAACCCGTTCAAACCAAAATTGTCACGACCCAAAATCAGCTAAAGGCCATGATGGCGCCTAACACCACCGTCAGGCAAGCCAACGGTGATTTATCAACTTAATAACTCATTTTAGTAATTTAAAATCATAATTTTCATTAATTAAATAGTATGAAATAGAATTTACAGGGTGAATGATAATATTTACACGAACTACAATGATGAACAACCTGTAGGAACCCCCAAAACCCGGTGTCACAAGTGCATGAGCATCAACTAGGAAATATAATAAAATACAACATCTATCTGGAATACAAATTAGACAGGAGGATATAAATAACTTTGATGGAGACTCTGCAGGCTGCGGATCGTAACATGAAATGCAACTCATGATAAAGTTCCCACAATAGCTGCGCCCCTGTGCCCAAAAGACCATTAGACATATATGTACCTGTAAAATAAGTGTAGCAAGTGTAGCATGAATACGTAAATCAAGAGGTGCCCAGTAAGTATATAGCCTACCCCCAGAGAAGTAGTGACGAGGGGTCGATAATCGAGTACAAATGCACACCTCAGAAGGGGTATGAAATGGTCGGTTATAATTACAGAAACCCAACTAAGAGTCGGGGTCGAATCCACATAGATCTAAGATAGGAGTAAGGGATATATATTTCAATGCACGTGATTGAACTATCTAGATTGCACTTTCACAAAAATATTAGTTTTCTATTTCTAATTTTACTCTATTGATTGCAAAATAAAGAAGAAGACTAGAGATAATTATTTTTGGGGTTTTTCCAAATTGATAAAAAACTTAGGACTGTGACCATACCTAGGTGTTTGCCTAATTGGACAAAGACTTTAATGCATGTTCTATTGACTGGGGTATATTATAACTATCAACTCTAAATTACCCACTCAATACTTCTCGGTCAGAGAGTGATTTTGTCCAATTTGGCTTTCTCAAGACCAAATGGGTATCACACAAACCAGTTGATAAAAGATCAAGTCGGGTTATTACTACCTCTAGGTTGAACCCTTTAATTGGGTAAATCAATCTCTCAATTGACCAAATTCCTTGTTAGCCAAGTTATCCTAGACTAGGTCTCTCTTTCTCAAGAAAAGACTAAGTCAAATAGACATGAATAAATGTTTGCAACCATTAATTCCTCAAATTAAAGCATGAACTAAGATAAATAATAAACACTCAATCATAAACAAGCACTAAATTAAATACCCATAAGGTTTACACACTAGGGTTGAGTCACAACCCTAGTTAAAATCTAGCTACTCATACTTTGGTTTGAAGAAAATGAAGAAGAAAGACTAATTAAACTCATACTGAAAGCTTAAATTGATTAAATATATTATAAAATACACCAAAGCAAAGTAAACTTCCAAAAATGGCAAAGAAAAAACGGCTACAATAATTGCCGATGTTCAAACTTGATCTAATATTGTGAAACTCGTCTATTTATACAAGGTTATAAATCTCGGACAAAAATACCCCTCGGGAGGTTCTGCGGCCGCACAATTCCATGTGCGGTCCGCAAATTTCTTCATATGACAGGAGCAGGAATTCTGCGGCCGCACAATTCTGGACTGCAGCCGTGAAGCAGCTTTTATGCGGTCCGCAGATTTAGAACTCCGGCCGCAAGGCTATCTTTTGCGGCAACACAAATATTATGCGGTATGCAATTCATTGAGGTCATGGACTTGGAAATTTGCATACTCTCTAATCTTGAATTCTAGCCCAGCTTTTGCGGCCGCACAATTCATGTGTGGTCCGCAATTTGCACAATTGTTTGCAGATTTTTTCATCTTTGGTTGCGGCCGCAGATGGAATTCTGCGGTCCGTAATTTCTTCTGTGGCTGTAGAATTCCTTCTGCGGACCGCATATTTTATGCTTTCGTGCCACTTTATTGCCTTTTGCTTAGACTGCTCCTTTTTGAGTCGGATTTCATCACGGGAGCCCAACTTCCAGAATTCCTACAATTTTGCACAATTTTATTAGTTCCGGGAGCACAATTCGATGCTTTTAGACTAAAACAAAAGTTAAAAGGCACTAATAAGTAGTCAAAATCCCCACTTATTTGTCGACATCGACAATTACTAGTGATCCAATAAGACATATACAGTAGAAGTAAACAGATGTGAGTCAAAGTAAATAAATGAAATAACAAGTATAAATACGCGGTACAATTCTCCTCTCAGCAATAACTCAAGCTCTCAGCTAGTAGTTACCTCTTCAATCGGAGTATATATATAATAGACCTCACTAGATAGGTCGTCACAGTTCAAGTCAGGAAAACTCGCAGATATAATGGCTTCTTATCAATTATTACATATGATTTCATAAGAGTATTTTATAGAAATGCTGAGGCGTACGGCCTAATCCCATAATAATATGTGTACTGCCGAGGGTCAAACGACATGAACCATAGATACATCTATTTTATTGTCGAGGCGAACGTCCTGCTCCCATGAGAGTGTGACACATAATCCTGCCGAGGCGAACGACCCGATCCCATCATAATGTGCGCATTGCCGAGGGTCGAACGGCACGAACCATAAATGTATCTATTATACTACCAAGGAGAACGACCTGATCCCATTAGAATAAGAAACTTTAACGGGTCCTTGAACCCACTCACGAATAAACGTGTGAGTTATATATTTTAAGGAAAAACTTTCGATGAAAACGCATAAAGCGGAAGAAATTCGTAAGAGGAGTACAATTATTTTGCGGCTAATCATGAAGCCTGTCGAGAATATACAATAGCAAGTCTATCACTCTACACAAGTCTAGTCCCAAGTCGCAATGTAAAATAAAGGAATTTAATAGGCAAGAGACAACTCAAATAGTATATTTATAGCATGGCGGGAACCTAAGTCTACCCAGGTATAACATGAATCTAGCTACATACGGACTCTCGTCACCTCGTGCGTACGTAGCCCTCACAATAAGTAGCACAGATCAAATACATCACCTAGGGGTAGTTTCCCCCTCACAGAGTTAGACAAGAGACTTACCTTACTCCGAAGTTCCGTAACCGGCTCCAACGCCACTCAAACACCTCAAACCGATGCCCGTCTCTCCAAAACTAGTCAAACAAATGTGCAAATTCATAAGTATATACTATATTACCCATAATTAATCAATTTATAACAATTACCAACTCCGCTTGAATAGTCAATAAAATCAACCTTCGGGCCCACATGCCCGAATTCCGACATTTTCGAAGATAATAATTACCCATAACATTACGAACTCAAATATATAATTTATTCCTAATTCCATGTCCAATTTTGTGGTCAAAATCCAAAAATATGAATTTCTAGGTATTTCTTCAAAATCTTAAACTTTTCACTAATTTTCATGTTTAAATCCACATACAAACCATGTATTTAACTCACAACATGTGGGAGTTACTTATCTTGACATAGATGATGAAAACCTCCACTTGAAGCTCTCCAAATATCGCCCAAACCAAGAGAGAATGAAAGAAAATGGGCCAAATCCCGTATAAAACCAAGTCTGCCCAGCGCTGCCTCGCATCTGCGGTCCCCTGGTCGCTTCTGCGAGAGCCGCTTCTGCGGCTTCAATCTCGCACCTGCAAGAACCCAGGCCAGGTTACCTACCACGTCTGCTGCCCTTCCAGTGTTTCTGCGATGCTTCATCCACATGTGCGGTTCCGCTTCTACGGAAACTCGACCGCATCTGCGGTCACAACCTTTCCCAGCAAAAATCCGCTTCTGTGCTCCAGTGATCGCATCTGCGATCACGCAGGTGTAGGAATTTCTTCGCACCTGCGACCTCTGCCCAGTTCACTCCCAACCACTTCTGTGGTTCACTGCCTTGCTTCTGCGAGGTCACTTCTGCGATGAAGCTTCCGCAGAAGCGGTTGCACCAGCAACCAGAATTCTCCAGTTTTTTCCTTAAGTCCTAAATCCGATCCGTTAACCATTCAAAATCCATCCAAGGCCCCCGGGACCTTGAAAAAATAAACCAACGCGTCCGAAAACATATTACGAACTTAGTCGAGGCCTCAAATCACGCCAAACAACATCGAAACTATGAATCGACGATCGAAATCCTTCTTTAAACTTTCAAACTTCAACGAACGCGTCCGAACAATACCAAAACATTCTGGAATGATACCAAACTTTGCGTACAGTTCATGAATCACAATACGAACCCATTTCAAGGTTCAGAATCCCAAATAGACATCGATAGCACAAAATCCCACTTCAAACCAAACTTAGGAAATTCTTAAACCTTCAAAATTCCAGCCTTCCATAATAAGCGCCAAAATGCTCTTGGGTGATCCGATACTCAACCTGAATATACGATCGAGTCCGAAATAATCATACGAACCTATTGGAACCTTCAAATCCCAATTCCGAGGTCATTTAATCAAAAGTCAAACCTTAGCCATTTTTTCCAACTTAAAGCTTCCGAAATTAGAATTTACTTTCCAAATCAACTCCGAACTTCCCGAAATTCAATTCTGACCACACGTACAAGTCATAATACCCGAAGTGAAGCTACTCAAGGCCTTAAACCGCCGAACGATGTGCTAGAGCTCAAAATTATCGGTCGAGTCGTTACATTCTCCTCTACTTAAACATACGTTCGTCCTTGAACGTGCTAAGAACTACTCCGGAGTTGTCCAAAATCACTGTTTAACACCTCATGCACCTACCCGTGCCACCACAACCTAGTTGAACACATTAGTTTGAGTCAGACTGAAGATCCCCCCTTTTATTGAGTCAATAAGCCTTAGAACCAAATTCCAACCTCCGAATTTCTCTACAAGACCCGATTCTAATATACGAACACCGTATCAATCACCACACACTGTACCAAGACATGATCATGCACCTATGCTGAAATCACACCATGCACCACATAAGTCGGTTGCCCATAATAACATCCTCTGATGACAATAGCTGGAATTTCACGAATCTGATGCCCGCAATACGCTTCATGATGCATATAAGTCCTATTCCAACTCTCGAAATACTGCCACGATGGCAGAGATGTGTAGAAACTAATAACCACCTACTGAATCAACAAATCATAGAGTCTCCCCTTCTGACAAGGACCGTTACCTCATTCTGAACTGAATAACGATATTTGCTCTTTAATATACCCTACATAACTCCGATTGCACTGATCCCGGTCCAATAACCTCGTCTCACCCAGTCCAAGCTGCTTAGGAAATAAGCCATCTCTAACATTGCCAAAAATCTCATATGACTCCAATAATGCGCTAGCAAGCTACAAACTCGAATGCAATACATAAGGAAAAAAAATGAACTCTAGAAAGGAACTATCCAGCCCGCGTAACGAATAAGACAGTCTACAGATGCTATGAACCCTTCTCAGAGAATGAGAAACAAAATACACAAGAATAGATTTAGGGAACCATACTCAACATCTCACTATTGCGGCGTGCAACCTGATCCTCACATGATACCGTTACGGCGTGCAACCTGATCTAAACATGATACCGTTGCGCCATGCAACCCGATCCAAACAACATACCCGTGGCGGCATGCCAGCCGATCCAGACATAACAATAAATAAGGAAATTCCCATCAAGCCATAATGCTTACACCTTCGAAATAACGAATATCGACCACAAGCACGCCAGATGCAAAAATACCACCCTGGGGAGACGGATAGTGCTATACGCTACAAAACCCAAGCACGGCTAACGTGCAATAAATGACCTGCTTCTCGAGAGCCATCCTACTCATTTAACACCACAAGCCACACGGGACCACTACACATGTGTGAATAATCAAGCCGTATCAATCCAGAACAACTCCCACAGTTCACAACCAAAGGAATAGAGCGCCTTCCAGGCATAAACTCTCACATTAACGATATTACCAAAAATCCTCGTACTTGGTTTCAATCTTTAACAAGCGAGTGACTAATATGTCACACTTATACAAATCTCCCCGTGGGGTACGCTCCCACGAACTTTCGCACCAGGTAGCAAAGTCTGCACCTCCATACCACCAACTGTTCTAATTCTGTAAAGCAAATCAAGAATCCGCAAATCAATACACAAAGCCTCTTACACAGAACGCCATTCTTAGGTGACACTAAAGAAAATGCCAGCTTACTCTGAATATCTGAATTCTCCCCTGCTCATCCGAGCTCATGACATTCTTGTCAACACCGAACCGCAACTTTGATCCTCAACTTTTCAATTTCCATGCCGCTTACTGCACTTATCATGCTGCTACGCGAGAATACAAGAATTCATCATAACCCCTAAATTACCAGTAGAATAAACACTTCATTGGCTAGAACCTTTCACTCAGCTCATTTTAGAAGAGCCAATGCAAGACGCAATTGAATTCCCAAACCGTAGAAAATACAAACCTCAAGTTGTGATCTAAACCGCCATGACTCCTCCGGAATCCATTTACACCACAAGGTCATTTGAATCAAATACCTCCCAAATCAATCAAGTTGTGGTGGCTTTCAAGCCCGCGCGTACAATCACAAACCACATGTATAACTTCACACGCTGAAGGAACTGATCTTCACCACCATCATGCTGATTTAGCCATTACTAACCAACCCAACTTCTTCCAATTTACTCTCGACTTGCCTTAGAAATAATAATAACTCCATTCAAAAACGTAACAAACCAAATTCGCACTCATCCGAGTGACCCGCATCACGAGACCACATCGTCTCAATACTCATGAACCATCTCATACTCTCCTTATGCGCATAATAACATCTCCAATGGGTACGCCCATTTTGCAAGACCTTCCGCAAATCCGAAGCTATTTCTTCCTTTCCTCCAATACTGCACCGCACACCCGATGAAAACATAGAACATTCCAAGTCCCGTTCATAACCCACTGTGAAAACTCGATCCCTAACCACACAACGGACCCGAAATCCTTAGGTATTGCACTTTAATTCTTGAACCCACTAGGACCATTGTTGAGAGTCACCCACTCTGACCTGATCCCGAATATAACCAAACTTCAACGCTCTGCTAGCACATGAACACCCTCTCAAAGTAGCAACCGGCTGAATTCTTTTCCTTGTACATTACATCCACAAGAAGCATAAACTCCGAGTCTTCCCAAAACCTGCACCTCAATCGATAAGGCAAAGTATAGCATATTCATCAAGTTCCTTGCTCAAATTACTCCTAATAGTTTATTTTCTTAGTCATAAATATTCCACCAATGCATCGATAATCAGAAACTGTACAAGCGGACAACCACGCGATCCAATCGTAGACGGTGGGCTCCCCCACTTAGCTTTAAGCTACCATCACATAATATAGAGCCCACAATGATTTTTCCTTCTCAATTACCATGATCTCGCACCGTTAACCCGTCAAATTTCTTGAAGTATTTTGTTAAGCTTTTCATGAAACATTCTGAATTATCGGCCATGATCGTATACTCGACATTCTGTTGTGTAGTAAGTAGAACTCTTCATAGAAACCTCATCAAAATCATGCAACCGATAACATGTTCATAGGAGATAACCCACATGTGGTATTCCATACCGACATCTTCCAACGACGCTGCACCGGGTACAACTACCACGGGTTCAGTAAACCCTCCTGAGCCCATGCTCATCCACCAGCTGTACAAGTATGTTCCTTCCCCATTGACATCAACTGAAAGTCCAACAATACCTTACAAACTCAAAGTCATGTTACATCCGAAACGATAATCAAATCTTCACACCCCTCTTCATTTCAAGCAAACTCCTTTCTGCCATATTCAATCTTTCTCCATACAGTAACCACCATCCCAATTATAATCCGTGGACCTAGTCACTTTCCACCATGTCTCCCAAATCACTCTAATCTTCCTCAAGGTATATGTCTATCCTACCACGGAATCCATATACTACTCTGCCACTCCCACTTTGATCAAACCATCTCCTTTAAGCAATTTCTCGATCTCCGCTTTTCATACTTGGCCTGCTAGTAATTCAACCACCGCGAGACACCTCCCGCCATGTCCTTCCTTATACTTCGCTGCCCAAATATTGCATCAAATTAAATCCATACCTGTAGCACCGGAACTAAAGAATTACAACCAACTCTAAACCTCCTAGAAGATCATCTTTCCCGAGACATCAACATTAGAAATACCAATTCGATTCTGAACCGCTACACATCGCTATCTCTAACAACTGATTCTCAGGCATCATTTCACAAAACCCTGCCCCTAAAGCAAAAATTAAAGAAGTCCATAACACCGGGGAACCCTAATACGTTCGAACAAGGACGATGACACCACATCACAAATGAGAATTCCACCATGCTAAAAAATATCAAGTCTCGTTACTTCATCAACCAAACCTAGACATCTATAGTTTGATTTCCTTTCCTCCGCTGGAATTAAATGCTTAATCTCTAAATCATGCACTGAGAAATCCTCCTTTCAAGTCATTTACTACCTCGACACATAAACAAGCACCCTACTATTACACCAGCATTGTGCGATAATAACGCATAGACATTATAGCAATCCATGAACAGTCTCAAAACCATAGGGAATACAGATACTAAGCCGAAACAACAGAACATCCTTTCGCAAGGCGACGATAATAGCCTGCCCGAACACGCAGGGAAAACACATCCTGCACCACGTCTGCAGTACCACTACAACTCCTCAACGCCCAATTAATAACAAGCGCCCCACGTCGCGTAAGATTTAGTAGAAAGGAAATAAAGGCACATGCCTCAATGGAATCAAATCGCACGGTGAGGAATCAAGAAGGGAAGTGCTCCTAATAGACCTGTAGCATCTTGAAGATAAGTACAGATCTCTCCATACCGATCCGCAAGACTCTACTAGACTTGCTCATGACACGTGAGACCCAAGTGAACCTAACGCTCTGATACCAAGGTGTCACTATTCAAAATCCGCTAAAGGTCGTGATGGCGTCTAACACAGCCGTCAGGAAAGCCAACAATGATTTAACAACTTAATTACTCATTTTAGTAATTTGAAATCATAATTTTTATTAATTAAATAGTATGAAATAGAATTTACAGGGTGAATGATAATATTTACACGAACTACAATGATGAACAACGTGTAGGAACCCCCAAAACCTGGTGTCACAAGTGCATGAGCAACAACTAGGAAATATAATAAAATACAACATCTGTCTGGAATACAAATTAGACAAGAGGATATAAATAACTCTGATGGAGATTTTACAGGCTGCGGTTCGTAACATGAAATACAGTTCACGGTAAAGTCCCTGAAATAGCCGCACCTCTACGCCCAAACGACCACCAGACATAAATGTACCTGCACAATAAGTACAGCAAGTGTAGCATGAGTACGTAAATCAACGCGTACTTAGTAAGTATCTAGCCTAACCCCAGAGTGTGATGACCTAAAATGTCATCTTTAAATTTAATAATTAATTCTATGTTCTAAGACCTCAAAAAGCATTATTTATCATTACTCGACTTGCGTGCGCAGTCCGTAAAATTTTCCGAAAAGTTTTTATGGGAAAAATAAATTAAAATATGAATTAGAGCTTTAAAACTCAACTAAGTTGACCTTGGTTAACATTTTTAGCAAACGGACTCAGATCAGTATTGTAATAGTTTTGGTAGATTCGTATCGTGATTTGGGACTTGGGCGTATGCCCGGAATCAAATTCCGAGGTCCCTAGCCCGAGATATAGAATTTTGAAGAAAAATTAAAAGTTTTAATTCAAATAGTGACCGGATGTCGAATTATGTGCAAACGACCCCAGAATAGAATTTTGATGATTCCAACAGCTCCGTATGGTGATTTTGGACTTAGGAGCATGATTGGAATTTTATTTGGAAGTCCGTAGTGAAATTAGGCTTGAAATGGCTAAAATATGAATTTAAGTTTGGAAGTTTGACCGGGGAGTTGACTTTTTGATATCGGGGTCGGAATCCAGTTCTGAAAATTTTAACAGCTCCGTTATATCATTTATGACTTGTGTACAAAATCTGAGGTCAATCGAACTTGATTTGATAAGTTTCGACATCGAATGTAGAAGTTAGAAATTCTTAAGATTTATTAGGCTTGAATCTATGTGTGATTCGTGTTTTTAGTATTGTTGGATGTGATTTGAAGACTCGACTAAGTTCGTATGATGATTT
>AWOL01S0091733.1:3249-19961 GCA_000715115.1 Nicotiana otophora | reverse complement strand
AATTGTACACGACCAGATATAGCATGTGCTATTAGTAAACTGAGTCGGTTTACAAGTAATCCCAATCACATACATTGGATGGCAATGAAACGAGTTTTGGGGTATCTCAAACATACCCAAAATTACGCTTTGCATTATAACAAATATCCCTCCGTGATCGAGGGATATAGTGATGCAAATTGGATCACTGGATCATCTGAAGTTAAATCCACGAGTGGATATGTTTTCACAATTGGGGGTGGAGCAGTGTCTTGGAAATCATCCAAACAAACATGCATCGCCCGTTCTACAATGGAATCTGAATTTATAGCTTTAGATAAGCCCGGTGAAGAAGCTGAATGGCTCCGGAATTTCTTGGAAGATATTCCATTTTGGCCCAAACCTTTGGCACCTATTTGTATACATTGTGATAGTCAAGCGGCAATAGGCAGGGCAGGGAGCGTTATGTATAACGGAAAATCTCGTCATATAAGACGGAGATACAATACCGTTAGACAACTACTCTCTAGTGGTGTTATCACAATTGACTACTCAAAGTCAAGAGATAACTTGTCAGATCCACTTACAAAAGGCCTATCTAGAGAGGCAGTTAAAAGATCATCAAAAGGAATTGGGTTAAGGTCTAGGACAAGTAATCATGACGGTAACTCTACCTAGCAGACTGGAGATCCCACAAGCTAGGTTCAAAAAAATCAAACAAAGTTATGAATGACGGTTCAACATTGTCAAATAACTCAAACCATTCTCATGATGAAGACAATGTTCAGAAATCGAGGTAAAGCATTAAGGCTTTTTGATGAGTCAACAAAACTTAAAGGTTTTTTTAATGATTTGCTAAGTCTGGCAGGATATGACCAGATAGTGTGTCTATAGGATTACACGTTTAGAAATCACCTATGTGAGTGTGAAGTGTAAGCCGCTTCAAGGGGAATGAAAGTAAAGGCCCATTCTCTAAGCACTCATGAAACCAGGCGGTGTTCATGGCTGAAACGAACACAACCGTGAGAACCATAGATGGTTAAGGATTGATTGTGTGACTTATGTTGTCTAGGTATACAACAAAGCTCGACGGTTCAAAGATATCAAATCTACCGATTGACCGAGTATATCCGATATAAGTTCACTACGGAAAGTTCAAAGGGAAACCTACTTATCCAGATGCAATTAATTCTTGCATGTAAAAACACACACGCGTCCGTGCACTCCTTTATTTTATAGCCATTCCCCATTCATGTGGGGGATTGTTGGGATTTTAAGCTTGCGTAGCTTAAAGAGGGTGAATGAGAATTGGAGGAAAATGAAATATTTGAGTTTCCCTCCTTGGCAAAGGGACATTGTCCCATATTGGAGGAAGAAAAGGCTTTTGATGGGTATATATATAATTGCTCTTCTTCTAGCTCTTAAAGAGTTAAGAAGAAGGCAAGCCTCGCGCCTTCGTCGTCGTCGCTCGCTCGGCTTCGGCTTCGGTCAACGATTGATTGATTAATCTTTTTGGACAAAATTCCTTTCAATTATTTAATTAATTAATTAAATAATTAACGAAAAATTCAATCCGGAATAACCCGTGATCCGGTCAGGCCCGTTTTCTTTTCCGGATTAATTTAAATCCATTTTCTAGCAATATTTCAAACAATTCCAACAGCAATGGCTGTTTCTGAAAGCAGTGTGTTTTACAACCTTCGAGTGGCTCGCTGTTCACCGGCGTTTGGGTACCAACACTCCGGTGAGTTAAATCGTTCTATCCTGGGAGGATATATTCCAACACCTCGGGTACTTGAGGGGAATAATTTCTTTAAGGACACACTGTGTATTCAATGGGCTCGATTTATTCCTATACTGTTTTTCCAGAATTTATTTCGTTAAACAAGTATTACTAACTTTCTGTTTTGTTTATATATTTCAAAAAGTTTAATGGTTTAATTATTTATTATAGCAATACAGATTTATAACATTTTCTCAGTAAAATTTATATTTAAGTGTTATTTTAACCTTCACATTTGCCAGAATATATATACAGTATTATAATTAAGAATGTTTTCCACTTAAGCAAAACGAGCACGAATTATTCGACACCAATTGTAAAATAACTTTGGCGACGAAAGTAACAGAGATGCATGGCAGCCATAGCCTCGAATCTCGACCCCACCGTGTCCAAATCTCAGCCCCCCCTCTAATTTCCTGTATTTATAGAAAAAACCAATATATATATATATATATATAGAAAATCTGTATGTAAATTACGACCCCCTAACCAAGAAAAAAACACAAGTCCTTATTGGCGGTTTTTCTGTGATCTCTATTCTCTCTCCGTGTCTGTAGAGTTTAGTTTGTTGTGATTCTTTTTTCTCTTTCTTTTCCTCATCTCAATCTTGCCTCTTCCCATTCTTTCATTCGGTTTCTGTGTCACAACCCATGTGCTGTCCTCATTCTTGATCCATTTTCTGCTTTTGTTCTTAGTTGGTATTTTGTTTGGATTTGATCTGTCAATTTTGCCCCCAAACTTATAGTTCAATTTGGGGCTTTGTTTCCCTTTGATATTTATTTGATATTATTATTATTATTATGCTTTCTTTGGGTGGTATCAAATTGGATTTTGTGCTATAAAAAATTTGTAAGTGGGCGTAGTTTAGATAGATCTGCTCTCTTTTTGATATATCCCCCTTTTGAATGCTTCCATTTTTGTTATTACTTTTTGTAGTTTGAAGGGTTTAAAAAAAAGGGGAATTAAAGTTAGTGGTTATTGTTGGTGCTGTTGTTATTATTACTCCTATTATTATTCTATTCCTACAATTCTTGAATAATCAATTCAAGATTTTTTGTATAGATTAAAAGGTTCAGCACTTTTTGAGGCTGAAAGATTTTTTGGGGGGCACTAGATTCTGACTGCTTTTTTTGCAGTTGAAATTGCACTTGTTGTAATGGTGCAGTTGTTGGATTGAGCGGAGAATTGGGTACTCGGATTTTAAACAGTTTTGTGTTGGATTTTTTGTTATTTATTACAAGGGGAGGTGTGACGGATCCGAACACGGAAAATAGGGGGGTTGGTTGTGTAGCTGCTCTGGATTGCTTATTGAATATAGTCCGGGCTCTCCGGACAGGGTCCTGCTTAACTTATGAAAGCAGGACCCCTGTTCCGGGTTCTCCTACATCCGCAGTTGGAAATAGGAAATGGAAGAGCTCAAAGAAGAGGCCAGTTTCTAGGAATTCTTCTTTTAACAGTCGTAAGGAAGAACAGTTGCGTAAGATTCCTGGCCGCTTGTTCTTGAATGGCTCGAGTGATGTGGCTTCGCTTTTCACTCAGCAAGGCAAGAAAGGAACTAATCAAGATGCCATGATTGTTTGGGAGGTTTGTCCTTGATATTCATATTGCTATTTTTGTAAATATTGTTGATTAGGATTTAACTTTGTTTTCCTAGCATAGCAAAAAAGCATCTTACTTTAGTTGCATTGGAAAAAGTTCAATGGAGAAAGTAGTTGTAGTTATTTTAGATTATGGTTTTTGGAGGTTAATGGTAGGTTTTTTCGTTTTTTGTTTTTTTTTGCAGAAATAGCCTAATCATAGTTAATATTTTGCTTCAATCTTTATAGTACTTATCTGATCATAGACTGTTCACCTGGGTATTCTGATGACCATCTGATATTGTGGTATGCTATAGTTTCCTGTACATGCCTAGAAAGAAAGTATTTCATTTTTTATCAAGCTAAAGAAAATATTCCTTTAGGTACTGCATTTCTTTCTTTTCTTTTTGGATCTGTGGATTGTTTTCGGATACATGTCAAGGATTCTACCTTTCTCGGCCTTTTGGCTAAGATCAAGTGTAGTACATGTCGAGGATTTGTTCACACCTAGTGATCCTTTCGTTCAGATTGTCTCATTATAACTATATGGAGAGCATCTCCTAATTCAACTGTTATAATTATATTTCAGAACTTTGGTTCCAGAACAGATACTGTATTCTGTGGTGTTTTTGATGGCCACGGTCCTCACGGCCATATGGTTGCAAAGCGAGTCCGAGATTCCCTTCCCTTAAAGCTAAGTGCACACTGGGAAGTTAATCTGAAAAGTGAGGATGTTCTGAAGGAGATCAGTCTAAATGCTGGGGCTAGCCTAAATTCTGAGGATGCTTCACTTATATCTGCTGCTGAGGAGTCCAGGGTCTCAATTGACGTTGAAGAGGCTGAAAAGCAACCAGAGGTCTTTCAGACTTTGAAGGAGTCATTTCTGAAGGCTTATAAAGTTATGGATAGGGAACTGAGAAGCTACACCAATATTGACTGCTTCTGTAGTGGGACAACAGCTGTAACCTTTGTTAAACAGGTCTCTTGACAGATCGGGAAATTTGAAGCTAGTTAGATTTTATAATGTGTTATTTAGAAGATTGAACCCTACAATTTTCATTTTTTTATAGGGTCAAGATCTTGTTATTGGAAATGTAGGCGACTCCCGAGCAGTTCTGGGTACAAGAGATAAAAGTGGTTCTCTGACTGCTGTACAATTGACAGTGGATCTGAAGCCTAATCTACCAGGTTAGATTCTGTTCTTGCTTTGTGCTGATTCAACTGATGATAGATCACATTTCTGGATTTTGCTTTTGTGTAGATCGTCTTACAAGATTTCTACTTAGCTTGTGTTGTTTTGATGAACTTATTACTTTCTAGTCCTGATTCTTATCTCAGCATTTTTTTATGTTGATCCATTTGTTTTTTATAAGAATTATTTTGAAAAAAGAGGAGAATCATTCACTTAATTGATCAGTTGTCAGATTGACAGACAAGAAGAGTAAAGGAAGGCTTTAGCCTCCTTGCAGCATTGGAGAATTTGTTTTGATGTAGTTACATATTTTTGAGGGTTAAAAAATAGTTCCTAGCAGTTTCTTCACGCAGTCTCAGGAAAGTTCTTTACTTTGGCAGAAGTGTTGATTCAGGGGATAGGTGAGAATGGGCTTAATGGTGCGTTTGTAAGATCAAAAGTTTAACGACTTTTGTTACACCCTGCAATATTATGTAACTTCATCGTAGGTATACCTGATAGTGACATAGTAATCATTCTTTTTATTTTTTGCCCTTATTGCTGTTCATGAGCTTGATTTGCATTAGCAGCACCCTGAAAATTATATGCACTCCATGCACCATTTCCCTTTTGATTCCCTTCTGATTTTATATTCAAATTCTAACTACTATAAGAAACAAGTATTTATAAGGAAATAAGGAAAAGATGCACGCAAGATGACTAAGAAGTACTTAAAAAGAAAAAAAGGTTATCAGAAACAAGTGACTTTATTTTGTTTTTACCTCTCAAGTCTTTTCGTTCAAGTTTCTCTGTTCTGATCATTGGATTGCCTCTGTTATTAATTGCTTGGAAATTGTTCTTTGGACCGACTTTAGTAACATACTGAATTGACATTTATAAACCTTGCAAATGAGAGTTACATGTGAAATTTGGCAGTTAATGGTCAGTCTGTGCAGAAATACATTGTTTCTATGATCAGCATGATAAAGAATGATGTCTGTTTGAATTAATATAACATCACCATGGAACCACTGCTTGTTTGAAATGACGCGCTTCTGCAGGATCATACAGTGGATTAATAGGAAAACATTGGCAGAGTCTTTATGAATTAAATGCTCGTATACTGTCAGAAAGTGAAATTCGTCTTAGTTTGTTGACTGAAGTGCTGCATAAACTAGAAAGATTAGGATCTCATATATGTGTAGGTTCTGTATTAGGGAACTAGTTAAGCAGGTCATGCTTCTTCTTATAGTGGTCCTGCCATATATAAACTACTTGCTATCGGAGCCAGTTGAACTGTCAATACAAACACATCCACTTTGATCAATGGAAAGCTGATTTGTGATTATAGTTCACTTTTGTTGGCAGTTTTTCTGTTTGTTTATCTGGTCAGATTCGTACTGCTCTCTCCATCGTATAAATCTTGTCGATAGCCAATTTGAACATATATGCTCGTTTATTTAGATTTCTTTCCATTTGTAAATAACAGGACCAGAAATTTGTCTTCTTGACAAACTGCAGTTCTTTAAAATTATGCTTCTGTTGAAATCGTTTTAGATTTCTGGTACGGCCATTCTAACCATCTTGCTTCCGCGGTTAAAGAGGTTTTCTTGCATCCTTAATTGCATCGTGTTCAGGCCAGCTTTTTAAACTTCCTTTAACTGGAGAAGTGATGTGCAATTCTACGTCTCTTTACATTCATGACCAGTTATCAGAAAAAATTACTTGTGCTATCACAGTTAAAGAAAATAAAATGGAGTAGAATGCAGTTACCTAGATTCGGAAGGAACAAGAGAGATACAAGGAAGAAAGAGGATTGAGAATGTGTGTGAGCTTACCGAAATAAATTTGATCAATCAGATGCTTGCTTTGAAAAGTTTCCTGGAAGCGGAAGTTTTTGACCTTTTGTTGGTGGATGCATTATACTGATTAAAAACCAGGCGCTTTCTTCGAGAAAAATGAATAGTATAAATTAGGGTGGTAGCCATCCTACATAGTGGTCTATCCCCCTATAGATGGTACCCTTGAAAACATAAATTTTCTTTTGCATTAGGTGACTGATTCTAAGGGTGCTTATTTCAATCTATTGTTTAATTAATTTTCATCTTCTTCCTAAATGTACAGCGGAGGCTGAGAGAATTCGCAAATGTAGAGGACGTGTTTTTGCTCTTCGCGATGAACCGGAAGTTGCAAGAGTGTGGTTGCCAAATAGTGACTCTCCTGGACTTGCTATGGCACGTGCTTTCGGGGATTTTTGCCTCAAGGATTTTGGTCTCATCTCTGTGCCTGAAATATCATATAGGCGTTTAACGGGAAAAGATGAATTCATTGTTCTGGCGACTGATGGGGTATGAAACTTGACTTTTAGTACTTTTTGTTACCATTTTTCTTATTAAAAAAAGAATTTATACATGGGTTTCTTGGTATTACTTGCTCAGTGGTTATTACGTTCTATTTATCCTAGTCCAAAATTAATTCCGATGACAGATATGGGATGTACTTTCAAATGATGAAGTTGTAAAGATCATAGCATCCACTTCATCCCGTTCATCTGCAGCTCGATCACTAGTTGAAGCAGCTGTTCGAGCCTGGAGGACAAAATACCCAACTTCTAAAGTTGATGATTGTGCAGTTGTCTGCCTTTTTCTTGATTCAAACTCAAATAACTTGTCCACTGCTTCCAATACAAACTACAATGACGAGACTGTCTCAATGGAAGCAAATGAAGTTGGTGCCAAGACAAATGATGCCTCTGGTCCAACTGCGTTGCCTCGTTCTGGAACTGTTCGAGAAGGCAATGAAGTTTCAGGAGAAGGCGACGACGTATCAGAGGAAGGCATAGAGGAAGCCTCGGAACATGAGGAACTGCTCTCGGAGGTTGGGACAGAATGGTCCGCGCTTGAAGGGGTTTCCCGGCTGAATACACTGTTGACATTGCCAAAGTTTGTGCCTGATAAAGAAGAGAAGTAAGCTAGAGGTTTGAGATGTCAAAGTTTGGATTTATATCTTTTGATTATTTTCAATTTTCATTTAGTTCTTTTCGTCCATTTTAAGGTCTCACATATCTATTGGGAGAAAAAAGAAAACAGAAAATGCAAAAAATAGGACCATTTGATATTTGTTGTAGACAGGAGAGGTGGCCCCAGCAATATTAGAGTGTCTGGGAATCATCCTTTCTCTCCCTAGTGTTAGTAGAAGTGGAATTTTGTAAAATCCAACTCTCCGTCTTCTTCATTCTTGGTTTCTAGCTTTTCTTTTCTTCCGCATATATACCAAGATTGTGTACCTTATCAAGATTGCGTGATTTTCCCTCATTGTTATGTTGATAATACTAGTATTGATCTTTTTACTTGTCAAAAGCTAAGAAATCGATGGAAGGGCGACAACTTGTCAACTTTTGGCTAGGCAAAGGCTCAATAGGGGTAGCATTTGGGATATCCAATTATGTAACTATCGAATTGATTCCTGTCTAGGAGGTGCAAGTGGTGATATAAAATCAAATGGTGGACCATTTTGCATGATTCACGTATTCCCAGTTTATATATTTTTGTCCAAAAGCTTAGACCATTTTGCTGATATGGTGACGCTTTGCGTTGCAACCGCATTATACCTTCAACCACTAAACCTACGCGTCAATCGTGGGCATTCGAGAAAATTGAAACGATACAGACAAGATTAGCGTAGGTCGAACGTTGTATATTCTATCTTAAGGGAGGAATAGCCAATCTATTGACAAACAAGTCAACACTTAATAGACTGGTAAATTATTAGGAGTACATATTTCAGAGTTGCCAATTATTGTTCCTTGATTGACCAACTGCCGACCTTTCTAATTCTTTACTATTAATCATCATAATATCCCCCTCAAATGTTTTTCTTATTTCTTCATCCTATGAATTTGATAGCAGGTTTTCATTGTCAGAATGTGATTACGTGGACTAGTAAGTAATTTATGTGGACTAATAATCCTAAAGCAGCTTTTGACTGTAAACTCGATTGATATGCTGGCATTTCCTGTAGGTAAGCATCATTAACTGATAACCGTGTTGTTTTGTGGTCAGAGACAACACATATAGCAAATCCCATGAATTTATCATTGTACCAATTAATAGGCAGCTGCATTGAAACTGAAGTTCCGACAAGTTTGTAGCCAAACCTCTCTGGAACTTGTTCTTCAGGTAGGTAAAAAAAGGCCCGCCGATACACAAAGTATCCCGCTTCACGATGCAAGCATCAACAACTGATTCCACAGCTCGAACTCGTGACCTATAGGTCACACAAAGACAACTTGACTATTGCTCCAAGCCCCCCTTCTTGTTCTTCAGGTAGGTAAATGCTTGTTTACCTGTAAAACGTTACAATTGAATTTATACGTTGTTTCTAGACAAGTGAATTAATTTGATCCTGAAATAATAGATGAATTAGGTAAAAATGTAATACTTAGCCTTGAAATGGAAACGAAATAGCAAAAATAGCAGTTCCGGAGCAGGGCTTCCGGGCACGACAACAATGATGTCAAAAAACAAGAAGATAAAATTATATTAAGCTTTGAATAGAGTGTAGCGTATGTTTCCCAGAAAATTTGTGTCCTGTACAATGATAATATAACTCACTATTTATAATTGTACTTAGAGAACAAGGTCCTAGGATCAAGCTCTTTAATGTCAATTATGAGGGTCATTGAAGAATGTGTAACGGCGGGTAGTGAATGCCATATTTCTTGTATCAGCCAGTATACTTAAAGCTGTAGAATATTCTTCACTAATTACTACCGGGTGGCAGAGACATATTTCATCTTTATGATTATCATTCTCTCCGGTAACAGACGAGATCGTTGCCTTCGGGTTTTCAGCTATCTTCTGTCTTCGGCTCCACGTGTCATTTCCTCCTGCGATCATTTAATATAACATATTTTACCCTATACAGATAGTCTCCCCTGCTTTCCGGTGGCATACCTTTGTGTCACCGAAAGTTGGTAGAAACATTATTTTTTGGCGGAAAATTTACTGACCCCTCTTAAAAGTTTTGGACGGTTGATTAGACGCACGTCTCTCCATATTTAATGCCCCGAACATGCGTTATCCAATGATTTAACATAACTTTTGCCGGTTATCGAGGTAATTATGGCCATGAGTTTAGCCGCCTATACCTTTACTTATACGCATCAACCTTTTTCATTTACACTTCATAATACTCTAAATTTTCTAAAACTTTCTTTACTCAACTCATACTCCGACTTTAACCTTTCTTTAGCTTGCTTCTTTGAGAGAAAAAACCCTCATTTTGATAAAACATGGCCTCTTCTTCAAGAAACCCTAGTTCTTCAAAGAACAAAGGCAAAACTGATGATGATGCTCCCCCTACAGTGAGTACCATCATCCCAAAGAACCTGATTACCACAAAAGATTTTGAAGAATAGTACCCTTCTGCTCACCCTCGTACGTGGGTTGTTAGCGTATACCCTTTTTCTATCCGTCCTTTCAGTATCTCTGCTGTGAAGGAAGACTACCACTGTCAAGATTTAGACATTATCGCTCCTAACCTGGCAGAGCGGATAACTTTACCCAAGAAGGGTTTTACATATTTTTACACGTATCCATTTACTTTGGGAGCGTTTTCTTTGAGCGGAGAGCTTGACTCCATCCTCGTGGAGTTCTGCCTCCGCTATCATGTGTGCTTGGCACAGGTAAGCCCTTCTATGTGAAGGACAATCGCTTGCCTTCGGCGCTTGTGCCAGGAGACGGGAGAAGAGTTATCCTTAGCTCGAGTGATGAACCTCTATTCCACTAAAATCTTCCGCGGGGGAATGATAAATTTCAACAAGCGTGGCCACCATGCACTACTATCCAACATAGATGATGACAACTATCGTGGATGGATGGAATGGTCATCATCCCAGCCACGGCTTCGGCTTTCCCGGAATTATGGAAACGCACACGTAAGTCTATCCTTTGTTTCTTCTTCTGTTAAAGATCGTTCCACATTATTATTGACTCTTCTTCCTTTACCTGTTTCAGTGACTCGGTGGGTTCCATCTAGCGTTGAGGTCTTGGACCAATCGGTCCAGAAAAGTTTGGACGTTACTATGCTCGAAACCCGCACGTGGAAAGAACTTTCCCTAAAATACGGGTATAAGGCCAAAAATTATGGTAAGTTGAACTCATCTTGTTTTTACCTTTTCATATAAGGAAGTTGTTTGACTCCTCTCTCCTGTTGAATTCAGGTCTACCCCAGGGCTCAGTTGTCGACCTCGAGGAGGATGTTTTGGCTAATCTTGCTGATGCGGCGAGGTTGTCGCAGGAGGCCTTTACACAGACAGGCGTCCCCGGGCCTGCTTCTGGTGCAAGTACTTCTTCCCGAAGTCCCCGACCGGAGAACACGCAACCAAAAAGAAGGCGTTCCTCTGTGGCTGGGGGAATGAATAAGAGGGCGAATAACACTGCCTCCGAGTCATCTTCAGAAGTTGTGGTGAAGAGCCCCCCGCCCGGGCCGGCCATAGATACCGTGATGATTGGCGATAATGGGGAAGCCAACGAGGAGAGGGCTTCTCTACACAGAAGACGACGACCTTCCTTAGCCTAACAGTCTGATCAATCTGTTGAGTTAGTTACACCAACCGAGGACGATGCCTCAGTGCTCTAGGGGAAGTTTGAGATTGCGGAAAATGCCAACTCCAGTTTTCGAATCCCAGTCGTTGCGCCCGATACTGTAAGGCTGAGTACCGGGTTCCTACCGTATTTGGTTAATGAGCAACCAACATCCAGCACTACGCTTGCCACAACCACTTCTCACCCTTCAACGCCATTAACTTCATCTCCTTCTTCACACACTCTTCTACCAGCAACTGCTACATTATCTCCACCGACCGAATCTGTCCGAGAAGAGGATGTTCCTCTCCCCAGTCCCCAGTTCATGAGACCCGCAAAGAAGGAGAAGCGTTACTCAATCGATCTCTATCAGGTGAAATCTGTTGTCCCGGCCGGTGGAACTTTCTAACTATCTGGGCTTCAGAGAAAGATTGGGAAAAGATACAAGCTCTCTCAGGAGAGTGCTTGTTGAAAAATTCTATGCACAATGCCGCAGTGGTATATTCTTCATTTCCTTTGTTATCTCTTCTATTTTTGATTTAGTAGTATTTTGAGTTTGCCTTTTTTGTTTCGCAAGTCAATTTCCTTGCTTTCGAAGGCCTCCAAAGGTTGATTCGGGATAAGGAGGAACTTACCTCCGACCGGGATCAACTTTTGGCCGAGCGGGACCAAACTACTGCTCGCCTCTCATAACTGGAATCCAAAGCTGTTGAGGTTGTTGTGTTGGAAGCTCGTTTGCAGCAAAGCAAGCAAGAAGTAGAGACCCTTAGCCAAGAGATCGCCCCGCTGAGGGTTCAATTTGAAGAGGCTAGGGCCAAATGGGTTGAAGTCCATAGTGTCGTTCTTGCTGCATCCGACCGCGAGACTGCCTTCTTTGAAAGATAAAATAATTTAGAGGCAGCCTTGAACTCCAAAACTAAAGAGCTTGCTGCTGCCGGGGTAAACTATGCCCAATTGGAAGAGAAGTATAAGAGGACCATTGAGCATAGTGGACTTTTCACCTCTACTGTCCGTGATCTCGATGTTAGCCTCCGGTCCGTTAGATCTGCACGGGAAAATCAAGAAGAACTCAAGCGTCGAGCAACTTCCCTCATTATTGAAAACATATATGTTATGTACATCATGAGGAGAAAAACCTTGGAAGAGGATAAAGCGGGTGTCATTGACTTTGATGCCGAAATCACTAAAGCCCGTGAGCTGGAGTCAACAGCTAAAAGGGGTCTTCCGGCAAGGCCTGATGCCTCTGGTTCTTTTGGTTCTTGTTCCGAATTCTCGGGAATCGAAGAGGAGCCAGAATGCGAAGATGTTGAAGGCCAAAGTGACGAAGGTCAAGATATCGAGTCGGCGGCGGATCTACCCACTTCTCTTGGGGGCACGAATGCTTCTCTTCCTCTAGGTTCTGGAGATGCAACAACTTAACTTTTCATTTCTTTTCCCAACTTTTGTACTTGTGCCATTTTGGCACATTTATTGTAAATAAAAATACCTTTGCTCAAGTATTTCATGAGTCATTCTGTGTTCTTTTGTTTGAACATTTATGCAAGTTTAATCTTTGTGTCTTTTCTCGTTTAAGTGTTTTGCGCAAGTTTTACTATTTGCATCTGATTATGCAAGGCTTAGGGTGTATTTTCCTCCGAAAGCATTTGGATTTCGGACACAAGTTCTTCTGAAATCAACACTTTATCGTGAGAGTTTTCATAAGAGAGGGCCCTCTTATGTTTACGATGCTCTTGAAGAGGACGTCTCATGTTTATTACGGCATTAGCATTTGTAGTACTTGTTTAACTTTCAAATGAAAAAATCAATTCATCGTTCAGACAAGAAACAAAATAGAAATAAAAGGATTTTACTTTACTCCTTCCATTTTTAAAAAGTACATAAGCATTCATTATGCTAAAAGGAAATTGCCATTTCTTGTGGTTAACTTGTACAACTTGTTTCTATGGGGCTGGCGGCGCAGTCCCCGGTCCCGATGACATAACTATTCTCCCCCCTAGTGTTCGAATGCGAATTGTAACACTGGAAGTTTAACACCTTCGAGGATTCCACTAATGAATTGCTAGATACTCTTCAGTTCGGTAACAAACTTCACTTCTCCTTAGGAATTTATGCTATCGAGCCAAAGACTATCTAACAATCCCCTAGTGGCTTGCACTTGTTAACGGTCGGGTAATCCTTGTTCGAAAGCAAACTGAACTTCCCGGTGGGAACTTTGCTACCGAGTAAAAGATTATCTAAACGCTCCGGTGTGGTTCTTCGCTTGTGTGCCTTGTTATTAAAAGGTCTTATTGTTGTTTTTGAAACCTTCTTCGTAGTATGCTCTCTGTTGCTGCCTCGTTAAAAACCTTGCCAGAAAAACCCAATTAGTACAAAAACTAGACGAAGGGAAAAGAAGTGCAGCACATTCTTTCAGTATAGGTGATGTTCATCAACAATAGTATCTCTTCAGATGCTCTACGTTCCAGTTGCTTGGCAACATTTCTCCATTTTGATTCTCCAACTCGTATGAACCTTTCCCGGTGACAGTTAAAACCCTGTATGGGCCTTCCCATAATGGACCTAACTTCACTGCATTGAGTTCCCGGGTATTTTGAGTTACTTTCCTTAGAACCAAGTCTCCCACTTTGAAATAACGGAGGTTGGCTCTTTGATTATAATATCTTTCTATTCTCTGCTTTTGAGCTGCCATCCTTATATGCGCCAAGTCCCTGCGCTCATCGAGCAACTCCAAATTGACAAACATTGCTTCGTTGTTTGCTTCTTCATTTGCCTGGAAGTATCTCAAGGTAGGCTCCCCTACTTCCACCAGGATCAAGGCTTCTACTCTGTACACAAGGGAGAAAACAATCTCTCATGCGCTCGATTTGGCCGTTGTTCGGTACGCCCATAATACTTCGGGCAGTTCCTCGGGCCATCTGCCTTTAGCTACTTCCAATCTCTTTTTGAGATTTTGTATAATCACTTTATTCGTGGATTCCGCTTGACCATTTGTGCTCAAATAATAGGCGAAGACGATATCCTTTTGATTTTCAAGTCTTCAAGGAACTTCGTGACCTTTGTGCCTAAAAATTGTGGCCCGTTGTCGCAGGCTATCTCTTTTGGTATCCCAAATCTGCAAATTATATTCTCCCACTAGAAATCCACCATGTCATATTCACTGATCTTCTGATAATGACCTGTTTCAGCCCACTTAAAAAAATGTCAGTTAAAATCAAAAGAAACCTTACCTTACCAGGGGCCGGCGGCAGTGGTCCGACGATATCCATTCCCCACTTCATGAACGACTATGAAGACAAAACTGAGTGTAGTGGTTCTATTGGTTGATGTATCAATGGTGCGTAGCGTTGACACTTATCGCATTTTTACAGCTACTCAACCAAACTTCACAAGTTTACACACTATGATTAGAACAACTGAAAGATAATTCCAATCAGTAAATAAGTTTCGTAAATGAGCAGAAACCAATAGTAAATTTTTTTGCAGGAAGACAAAAATTAAAAGTGCTCCGAGTCCTCATGAAATTCTACAAGCACACGGTCAAATGAAAGGAAACCAAACTACTTCCTCTGAACTTTGATCAACAGATGTAGCCAATTAAATGAAACAGTTAAAAAAGCTTATATGTACACTCCTAACATCTATGTATCAAAATGATAATGCGATGTCAATTTTATGTTTGATTTGTTCGTTGAACTGCACTAAAATAAATCTGTATAAACAGTACCTTTCGACAAGTACAGATCCCTCTCAAACAATTCCTCCACAACACCAACAGTAGAATGCTTTTTATATCTAGAGAATTTGCCTACTCCAAAGATAAATGAACATAATAAGAACCAAAATCCTCAATACATCATAATAAAAGAAAAAGGCACAACCATTTTAAACGCATTTAATTAGAAATTCAGTCGCGTGAACAAATAGAACGAAACCATGGGTAAGCACTTACCCAAAATCTGAAAATTGTGTCTCCTTACGATATCCTCCAGCCTGGTTATGTCCCATTCTGATTCTCTACAACACGGGGAGAATCACTTATCTGCTAATCGAGCGCTATGAAGCAAGTTCAAAGAGAAATCCATATTGTCTGGTGTGGCTTAACAACGATAACAGTTAAATGATTAAGAATTTTGTGAAACTTGATGCATAGACTGCGTCTCGCTGCAACATCAGTGTTTAGGAATGAGGAAAGGGGAGAGATTGCTAGGGTTTCTAAGAGACTAACGCTAGACTTCTTTTCTGAAAGAAGAAGTTAGGCGGGTCCCATATTGTTTGTTTTCGTTTAATAAAACTTAAAAACTACAGATGTAAGGAATTTCCTCCATTTGTTTGTAAACGTCACTAAATACCACTGTTCTAAAGGGGAGAAATTTCCTCCGTGAGAGGCGTACTAAAAACGCCCCGGGGCTATGGCGTGAGGCAAAAGTCTCAAGAGACGTACGCCCAGCAATTTGGAGCGTATGTACGGGCGTTCAGGGCGTACGCTCGGACGTTCGAGACGCGTTTTTTTTAGTAAAGAGTAAGCCCTAGAGACTTTTTCAAATTAAAATAAAATTTGTTGAATTAGTCCTTCATATAATACCCAAATTCTCAAAAGTCACTTTGATAATTACTCAAAAGGTTTAAAAAGAAACTCAAAAGTATTAAATTTAAAAGTCAAGACCTTTTTTATTGATTTAAGCCCTAATTCATGATTTTTCTAATTTTTTATCTTGTCCGCTAGTCTGCTAATATCTCCCAAAAGAAACCAATATATAATTTTTTTTACAAATACAAAGAGAACTACATTCTTCTTCATAGCAGTAAATTCAAAGTTCAAATTGCAGGTTAATCATCCTTTTTGTTCCTTCATATAGAAAACTTTATTATTTTAGACTCAAATTACTTGTGCTTGTAAGTAGCGTATAATAGATTATTTTGATTAGTTTTTTGTGGGGATGGAGCACACATATATATAATTTTCTTCAATTTTTATGAAATTTTACATGTTTATAAATATTTACGGTCATTATATTATTTTATAAAATATTAAAAATTAAATACATATGGGGCTTACGCCCCGTGCCTCGGGACTTACGCCCCGCTGAGGCATATGTAAAACACCTCGCCTTACGCCCACGCCTTTTAAAACACTGCTAAATACCTACTAATATAGCGACATTTGTATTAAAAGTCCTAATAATTTTGACATTTTTTATCAAATGTCATTAAAATTTTCGGCATTTATTAAGAAAACGTCAATAAATCAATTTTTTCTGACATTTATTATACATGCATTAACTAAATGTAGTCGAAGACCTACTTGCTTGTAGTGTATCTATGTAGAGTGATTTATTAATTAAATCACGAGTACTTTATTGTTTAATTATTTTTAACTCCAACTATCTGTAACGAAACTTGAGTGTCGAGGTCTATGGTTCAATATGACCACTCACTAATGCTTCTTATTTTACAAGAAACTGAACAATATAACTATTTAAAAGTAGAGAATTGATGGGGAGAGATTTAATGAATAGAAATGAATAGATTTAGAAAAACAATGAAAGGAAAAAAATATAGAAAAGAAGTATATAAGAAATACAATTTAATGGACAAACGCAACAACTTGCATTCCC